>JAQGBH010003309.1:0-20363 GCA_034698265.1 Sminthurinus aureus | reverse complement strand
TACATACTACATTATACATTATACATGTATAGATATATTTATTAAAGAGAAAATCTTTGTCTCTGTCTTTGTGTGTGTTTCTGTTTATACGTTTCTATGAATAATGACTGGTAATAATAATAATTGCTGTACAATGTACAATGTACACTGTACAGACTAAAGACGAAAGACACCGAGCTAATGCATCTGTTTTACTATAACGAGCACAAGATGAATATAAAACAGAGTTTTTACTCTTTTTCAGTACACACATTGTGTTGTACGTTGTACAGTGTACATTGTACATTGTCATTTAGAGATGTAAACTTAGCCAGATCCTTTTATCGCAGTTACTCGTAAGTATCGCACTATATTTCTAATAACAGACTAGCGACTAGCTAAAGACATTGACGATATGACTATTTGATTTACAATTCACATTGTCAACTTGGCCTGTAATTATCACCGCAGACCGAATCAAGCATCAAGCATCAAACATTAAAGGTATCAGCACGATACACGATACAGCACAAAGCACGAAGCTCAAAGTACAACAGATTAACGACCACAAAATACATACATGCATTTACAACACATAGCATATAGCATGAAGCATGGTACACGCAGTAAAAATATTCATCCGTCGGCAGTCGGCACTAACCAAAAGTCATTTAACATTGTTATAAATGTCCAATGCTTAAACCTTAAATCGTAAGCCTTTTTCTCGTCTAATATTATCGTATGAGAAAAAGATATTTAGAGCTATGTAATATTTATGAATACATGTAAAATGTACATGCATGTATAATAAAATATAAAACACTCGCAATATGAAAGATAAAGCTCCGGCATCACACATCACAGCTAAAGGGTCAATCCAAATCCAAATCTAATGAGTGACGTTGCTTATTTCATTTCATTTCTTCTATATGTAGACTGTAGAATGCAGGTACAATAGAAAAGGATCTCTTTTCTCTCATCTTCGTGGGTAAGTATGTGTAATGCTCAGTGCTCAGTGTTCAAGCTATTTTTATGTATGATGTATAATGTGTAACCGTCAGAAAACACAAAAGAGATGTGTAAAAAAAGATCAAGTAAAAATTCGAGTATGTGTAATGTGCACTGTGCGTATATTTATTTAAAATCTACTACATAATATATATGCATGATACACAATACCAAGTGAACCTTATATCTTATTGTGTATCTTGAGACTTGAGACTTGAATAAATGCTCTTGCTCTTGAGTTTAAACATCATTTAGACAGACAGCATGACATCATGTTCAGAGCAGAGAGAGAAAAGAAGCCGTCAACAACCAATTAGAGCTGAATATAATACCGACTTTCGAGACTTGATGCCTGAGACTTGAGTCTTGAGTCTTGAGAGTTGAGAGTCTCTTCTTAGAAGACTCAGAAGAAAAAGATGAGCATCATTATCATCGGTATTGAGTATTAATTTTAGCCAATTAGTTCCCTCAGGTGTACAAAGGACATGGAAGCACAATATAAAGTATAAAATATAAGTACATTGTTCAATGAGCATTCACTCTTAAATAAACATAGCAACTAATATACATACAAAGTTTATAGATTACACTTTATACTTAATAAAATACCGTCGGCTATCAATCTAGAGAAATTATGGCGTATACAAAAAAGTTATTTTGCAATTGGTGTTGTAAAAATGCTTGCGTTTCGATTGGAGATATTACATATAAAACATATGCATGCATAAATAATAGTTGATGTAAGATTGGTCGAGTTAAGGTTGTCGATGATCCTTTCCAATAATAATAATTGTGGAGGCTTAAGTGGAGCAACTAAAATATTCATAAAATGAATTGAAAGAAACATCATCCTCCAGAGTGAGTATATGTAAAGTACAAAAATGCAGCATGAAAAAACGAGTCAAGAATAAAGACATAAGAAATAAAGGTGCCATAATAAAAAATAAAAGAGACTTCCTTTAATAACCCTTCAGCTTCCTTTCTACTTTGTACAAAGTAAAAGGTACAAATACGACTTTTATGTACGATACAGCTACTAATATTTATTTATTGGCTCTTACAGTCTATTAGCCATTTACTATTTACAATCCAACATTTTTATTATCATAAAATTCAAAGTAATCGTAAAAAGGTACAAATGAGTCCGAGTTGCTTTGCATAAATAATAAATGTCTTTTGATATTTAACCATTAACAATCAACTATCTGTCTATTTGCAAATACATTCATCATGTGTTCAGTGCTCAGCATTCAGCACATTTGTACAATGTATGTTATATTCAAAGAACATAGATCGGCTATAAAATGATTCCAGTCCCGTTGCCATTCGTCATTTAGTTTAGAAACACTTGAGATTTTAATAAGCAAATCCAATTTAAAAGAGCGAGTACAGTTTTTATATTTGTAATACACTCTTCAAATTTGGACTTGTTTTTCCTTCCGTGTACTCAAAACTCAAAACTTCAATATTTATACACATTGTACACAAAACTCTCATCTAGATTCTTGATTGTTGATTTTTTGTTCCAAACAGTGTACGTGATACCAATGACTATTGAATATTGAATTTTTATGTAGAGTTCAAATTGGCCAGAGGAATATAATAAAGGAAAATGAAATAAAATGAATGTGTATTATACAGATACGCAAGAAAACAAAACATAGGTACACACATGAAAATAAAAAACAAATCAAAGAATCTCACAGAGACAAAAGGAAGCAAGAAGCAGGTACAATGTAATAGCTGACAATAATTGTGAGTAAATGTGAATATCAGTAGTATGAGAAAAAATGGTCCAATTGTTGCAGAATCGAAATTGGTATTTTATGACTCTGTTGTGTAGTAAACCTCAATCATTGAGCAGTGAGCTTTGAGCTTTGAACATTGAGTAGTCAAAAGTATAGAGTTTAGAGTCAAGTAATTTTCACATGTGCAGTTTTTTCAGTACAAAGTACAAAACACACAACACAGAACAGACCAGATTCAGGTTAGTAAAATATGGTAGTTTCTAAGTATATTCTGTACTTATGAGCAGAGTAAGATGGACAGACGTTTTTATGACTCAATTTCATTTTCAAGCTCATGTACCTGAGACTTTTATCTATATTAAATCTTATTCTAAATTTTGATGCTGATTATCATACAACATTCAACATGGAAAAACGCAAAGAGCAAAGGGGATAAAATAATAATAAGCATTCTCTCACCAACTTTCAACTAAATTTATGCATCTAGTATCTAGTACTAAAAATATGATCACACACATCTACACAATTTTCAATATTTTTAACTTTTGTATACATAATAAATATTTACTATTTGCATTTGTGACTAAGGATTAAGGATTACGAATACGATTAAGGAGATGGAAAGCTTTTTATAGGCCAATTTTTTCTTGCTATTATTTGTTATTTAGTGTTTTATGATTAACCTGTGAGCAAAATGGAAGCAATAAATTTTACGATACATTATAATATTATATTATTATATTATATAGGACATAGTGGTTGTACACATAGTATATTATAGTACTTGTCTCCATGTATAATTTGAAATTATTGAGACTTGAGACTATTTATTGTTGATCATTACTCCATCATTTTTGCCATAAAATATTTATATAATCCCTACGCGATAATGAGAAATGAGAAATCACATGGACATAAAATGAAAATTGAAGTCGTGTAATTGACGAATGATGAATATCATTATTTTAAAGCTTAACGTTTACAGTTTACAGCGTGAGAAAGGAGGATTCGGATCTTTGTTGAGGAAAGAGGAAAGTTGAAAATTGCGGGTATTTTCTACGTAGACTTGCCCATCATCGTTGACGTTATAATGATCATGATCTTGATCTGTGATCTGCGCAGATCAGAAAGTCAGAGAATCAGAGACGGAGCTACCAACTTTCTCTTTTCGGTTCTCTTGTTCGTAGTTCGTAATCATCTTCTTTCAGTCCCTTTCACATCTTGACTATAAGCATAATCCAGATCTGTACCCGTTTTCGCTCATTTCTTCTTCTTCTACTTGTTCTTGTACAAATTTGAGAGTTACTCTAACGTTCAGTTTAATAGTATTTGAAAACAGAACTGGTTTAAAAGTGTACAGTTTGCTGAAAGAGTCAAAAAGTTTAATGATGATTGGATAAATCAAGCAACTTTAAGCCTCGACAGAAGCGAAAGAAAGGGGAGAGTGTGTGAAGAGAAAATCAATAGTTTGAGCTGTACATTGTGTATATTGTGTACGTCCGCTGACTTGCGAGTGAAAGGAGACAGAATGAAAGTCCCGCGTGTACAAGTGTCTGAACCAAAAAGATACTCTTCTTTCCTCTTTCACTTCTTGTATCTTTTTTATTCTTTAGATCTTGGTCTCGCAGGCTCCTATCTTGCTAATGGTAAAAAAAGTCTATATTAAAAGTATGATATTTCACTCCAATAAAAGCTACAGTCTAAAATATACACTGTACATTGTACATTGTACAGTTGTAAATGTAAAATTCAAGGAGAATTAAAAATGAAGAAAATGATAATAATTATTTTGGTATTTGTTTTTGTTTTTTTTTACAGTTCCTCAATGTATGAATGTGGTTAAAAGTTACGTGGGTAAAAATGAGAGTTTTCCTGATGTGAAAAGTGGAACTTTTTCATCCATGAATTATCAGCAGCCGTATCCAAATCGAACTCATTGCCGTTACGACTTTATTGCAGCTTCGGATGAGCGGATTCAAATAGTATTTAAAGATTTTGACCTTTTCCATCCCGAAGAAGTTCATCCCAGAGATGGGAGCATGATGAAATCGGAAAAATCCAAAGAGTGAGAAAAATAATTACATAAAAGTCCAGTATCAAATCATTTCATAATATGAAATGACTTGATGCTTGATGTTTTACACATTTTTCTGCTTTCTGTACAAACGTCACTGTTGTACGATTAATTAATTTTGTTTTAATGATTCTTTTGTCTTCTGTTTATCTTTTATGTAGCTGTGGCGGAGCGGATGTCCTGTCTGCCTTTGTCTATACGAATGATCTTTTAGCACGGATCGATGACTACTGGTAGTCTTTATATTATAATATTATATTATTAGTATCTTTTGACTTAATCGTCCAGTCCCATTTGATACTTTCTCCTATAGCAAAACAGAACATAAAGCATAAAGGACGTTTAACAATTAAACATGTATCATTTTTTCAGCGGATCAGTCACACCACTGGGCGTCATGTCAAACGGGAGGAAACTCACGTTGGAATTCAATGCACCATATTCATCCCGCTTTGTTCGTGGCTTCAGTGCTCTATTTGCATTCGTCAAAGGTGATAATTAATAATAATTATTATCATTACGACCTTTCACCTTTTATCGCTTTTACTCGGTGATTGACCTATTTAATTTGATATTGTACCATATTAGATTTTGGGATCAGAACAGGACGACAGAATTCTACCGAGAAATATCCATGCACTTTTATTTTCAACAGTCCCGAGATGAGTAATGGAACTTTTACGAGTCCGAATTATCCTGGTTTATACCCAAGAGATACGGAATGTCACTACTTGTTCTATGGGAGAGATGGGGAGTATGTCGAACTCTTTTTTACCTACTTTCATATCGATGGGGTTTTGCCCTGTGATGAAGAGTCACACTCGGACTATGTTGAGTTCTCAAACTACATGCCGGTGGATCGGAAGTTTGATCGTCAGTGCGGCACCATTAAAAACCTACGGATGAAGAGTGACAGGAAGTTCTTTAGGGTCACATTCAGATCCAACGATCGATATGATGCAACCGGGTTTCATGCTACCTTCCAATTTAATAGTGTCGCTAATCATCTCACCATTCGGAATGTTCGATCCAGTGCTCCACCGTTCTTTAACCTACTGCGAGGTACACCCATTTTTATTGAAATTTAAGCCATACATTAGGCATTGTATAATGAATTATGAACATTATTGGATTTTGGATGTAAAAAAAATGTTGGTCTTAAAAATGCATTATTTTTTTCCTGTTATTCTAGTTGGAGTTACGGGCGCCGTTGCAGTTGCCCTTTCACTATTTGTAGTTCAAACTACTAGAAAACTCTAAGCTCTAAACTCTAAACATGGAAAACCAACGACAAGAAATCAAGGAACAGAAAGCAGAAAATACGAATTCATATCACGGAATCGCACATTGACAGCTGATCACGTTTAAGATTATTATAGAACTGACCATTGACCATTGACCATTGACAATTGACAATCCCTTTTTCACCCCTTTGTACAATTTATTGGTGTTAAGAAATTCTTGACTTTCTCTGTATTCTGTATTCTGTATTGCCAAACAAGTTTATTATGACGTCAATAGTCAATATTCAATATTTAATATTCACTACCGTTGAAATTAAAACAGATATCGAATTATAAATATATAACTAAATAAATCATACCTTTTGACTGTGTTGTTTAACATTCGTAATAAAGAGACAAAACAGAAAATCCTTAAAAAATCAATGCAATTTGTTCATAAATAGTTAATTCAATGTGCATACTTTTTATAAGTAAAATGACATGTGTTTGGAGTTTGGGGAAAGAAAAAAACACGTGGAAAAACCTGAAATATCATATCTTATTTTTCCTTTCTTTCACAACTCTCGATTTATGTGGAGTTGCCAATCATCTTTCGTGACTTTGAGAATATGCAGAGCGGAGATGGATAGATAAACAAGTAAATGACTGAGAAAGAGTGAAAACTCTTCTATTCTAGATTCTAGTCTAGTTTAGTGCATAAACAAGACACAAAACACACAGACACAAGTTACATTATGGAGAATGGAAAATAAACATAGATTGTGAATTGTGGATTAACTTGTCTGTTGTCTGGTATTTTCTTGAATTGCACTTAGATACTCGTTTTGTTTTGTCTACTTGAGACTTGAGACTTGAGTGTACAACAATGCTTTTTACTTTTTTTACAAGTGAAATGAAAACATCTCTTGTCTTTTGTGGACTTTTATTAGCACGTTGAATCATCGACGATCAACATTCAACGATCAACTATTAACAATCACAGCAATGAACGTTTTTCTGTCTTTGCATTTCATTTGTCTCTGTATTTGCCTTTGTCTTTGTCTTTGAGCAGTGTGTATTAGAAAAGTTGGATTTTATTTATGGTTGTCTTATACACACATTTTAGATTTTAGATGCAGACAAGTTTGTTCACCCATCTATTAAAATCTACTCCACATGTAATATGCTCATTCATAGAGTAAACATTATTATTATTATGATGAGACATGTAATAGACTGGATTTTCTGTCTCTTTCATGCGTTATCATCTTGTTTCTTGTTCCTCTGATTTTTATTCGTCTTGATTCTTGACGTCTTGACCAAGTTTTTACATACTATTTTGAGTACTATTAAAAATATATTTATGGCATGTAGTTTACCTCATTATTTCAACATGACAACTAACTCACAACTCAAACAACCAGCAACCACAATACGAAGACTGAAAATAATACTTGCCCCGTTTAATGTTTAATCATCTAGTTTGATCTTCCATCTCTGATCGTTCATTCACGTTATACTGTATGAATGTGCAAAGTGTAAAATGTGGAATTACAAATACAAAAATCGTTTATATTGATCATTGGTCGTTGATGTGAGATTTGATGTTTATTTATATGCATATTTTATGTGTCTATTTTAACGAGCTTGTAAATGGTAAAAAATAGTAAATATTTCAACTGTGTACGTTGAACGTTGAAAGCTAAACGTTGAATGAAGGAATGAAGGATTGCATAAACCAAACCAAACCAAACCACTTTTCATGAGATAATAAATAACTATTCCTCTTAAATGTCTATAAAAACACCAAGTTGAACAATCCAATCCAATCCATATATCTAGATGGTTGTATGAAAAATAGAGAATAAGCAATATTTTTCACAAATTAAATTGGCAATGATATTTAAATTCCCATAAAATACAACTATAAAACATTTAAAATAACGTGTAGTTCATTTCTCACGTCTCATGCATCAGATGCCGATTTCTGAATTTTTGATGTGATTGCAACAGAAACAGAAACAGATTGATCCTCTTTTTTCGTAACAGAAACAAAAAGCGTTCAGTACAATCTACAGTACACAATTTTTATTTTATCATTTTTTAAATAGTTCATGTCATTTCATTTTTATATTTTACTGTTTATTTATGTGTGGAAATTACATTGCACTCTACCGTCTGAACACTGTACATAGAACATTGAAGAGTGCATAAATAAGAATCTGTCTCCATCCTGTGCATCGTATTTTATTTATTATGTGGAAATTCTCATCTCTGTCTTCATATTCTTCTTATTATCCTCACGTAATAAAATGAACTGGGGATCAGAGTAGTAGAAAAACAACAACTTAATTTAAAAGCGAGCGACAACGAGTTTTTAATTTGTTCTCCTATCTTCTTAATTCTCTCTTTCGCTCTCTGCCTCTCTTTCCTTCTCGTCCCGTTCAAAAATCTCAATCTCCATACTTCATACTTCATACTTCATTTTCCATACATAATATTTATCATGACTAGTTGTTGTTTAGTTTTTTGGTTTTTGGTTGCTGCATGATGATGATGATGGTTTTTGGTTGTATTCATTAGGAATTGGGAGACATGCATGCAACAAATATCCGCGTGGTTCTGTATAATAATAATGTACAATCTATTGTAAAAAGAATGAAAAAGATGGGCCATGGAGGATGGAGGACCGGTCTGAAATCTAAAATACAATGAATATCAGTATGTGTACAAAAAAAATGTTGAATGATTTGATGATTTGCCCTCATCCATATTAAACGGTGAAAGAATGAGTAAAGAAGAAGAAGAAGGATAGGAAGGAGAAGAAGTAGTGGTAGAAGAATAGATAGATAGTTTCTGCCAATTTCTAAATCCACCATCATCATCATCATTATCATTACACAATAATTATAGATAGCTCAAAAAATTTGAGATATTAAACACACGTCAAATTTTAAATTCGAATTCAAATTTTCCGTTTCGAGTTTCGAGTTTGGAATTCCAAACTCCAAACTCCAAACTTCAAACGGTCGAGCTACATAATATTAGTTAATAAACTTATATTATCCACCTTGATACACATATATCTGTTTTTGATGTTCCATCATTAGTTTATTATGTATACATTATGTTCTTGTGGGAAAACTTGTTTTAAATCAAAAGGTAATCAAATTCTTATGTTTTCTCCCTTGGTCTGTATTCTGTATTCATATTCGAATTCTCCGTTCGGTATCCTGTTATATCAATATTATGTTGTATTATTTCTCTGTCGGACAAATTTTATACAGTAAAAAATCTACAATACCGATATACAGTGAACAATGTACATTGGTAATCTGTCTATTATTCACACATGTTTTTTTCTATTCATATTTTTCCGACTTTCGTCTATCTTTACACAAAAGACATAACTCACAAAATAAAAGAAGGAAAATGATGATGATATTTACAGCTCTGCCTTGAACATTCTACATTCTACAATCTAGAATCTGCCAATATTTATTATTATGACACAAATACCAAGTATCAACCAATACCAAGTATCAACCAATACTTGGTAAGTACATATGGAAAAAGGTGTAGCAGGGAAAAGATTCTTTATGAGGAAATTAAAAAAAGGACCTGTTTCCAGACAACAGACAATCAAAGATTCTAGATTCAAGATTCTACATTCTACATTCTACGTTATCGATGCTCTGCCAAGTTCCAAGTTCCAAGTTAAATGGTCTTAAATAAATAACAAACTTTTTCTCATGATAAATACCTGATAAAAATAGTTTATTCGTTCTCTAGTCTCAATTCTCACTCCTCCAAAAAAATCCGGACTTGTATCTTGTATACTGTATCGTGCAGATGGAAATTTGCAAATGAATGATACGATATTTTAAATATAAACCTGTTTAAAGGCTGTATTTTGCTTGATTATAATAATAATTATTATTATTCATACATAATACACACCATCATTTTCAACGTTCAACGTTCATGTAAGGTGCAAGGTTCATGAGGAAGAAGCGGAAAAACACAGATGCTACATATTGTATTGTGTATTGTACACTGTGTACTGGGTTTGAATTGTAAATAGTATTTATGTATTATGTATTCTCATATTTATAAATAAACAATTTGTAATTATGGTGAGTTGAGATAACTTGTTCACACACCTTTACCATGTACTTTGCCTTGTTTTGTAGTCTGTACACTGTACATTGTAAATTGTAGATTGTAGATTTGGAAAAAAATCTTGACCGATTGATTATGATGGATGAATTATGAATATTGATAAGGCAATGCACTTTTCTCGCTCCTTCCACCTTGCTCTTTGCTCCTTACAATCTGACTTGGAAATTATAAATCATTTTTTAATAATAGAATAAAGAATGCAAAATTTTAGGATTCAAGACTCAAGATACTTTGATCTTTGATGAATGAAAAATAGAAAAGAAGGAAGGTGAAGAAAAGAAAATATTACTGCTTTCTGTAAAAATAGTGTACAAAGTACAAAATATTGACTGTACAAACAACAGACTTTTCACATGACTACTCAATTTTCAGTATCCAATATTCCATATTCAATACTGCAATTTTACAACAGACTTTTGAGGATGTTTCCCATGCCGAAATGCACTGCATTGTACCTAGAGAAAAATGCAGATTCAGAGAAAAAAATTGATGAGTAGTAGACATTAGCCTTTGTACAGTTTGAGGTGATGTGGTTTGGTTTTTGGTGTTTTGTGAGAGCCATGAAATGAGGAAAAACTTGCACTACACATACAAAATACACACCTCCACAGTCCACACAGTACACACAGTACACACTACACACTACACACACACAAAGTCATAAAAATAAAATAAAATAAAAGCATAATATTCTTAGTAGGCGGAGAAGAACAGTAAAATATTATTGTAAATTGTAAATAAAAAAATGAACAAAAATTTACTATATAGATTTTGAATAGACAAGGTTTGAATAGAAAGGAGTATAAATCATGCATGTATAATGTATATACACTATATCCATAATCCGTACGTGTAAATCTGAAAAAAAAAATTTCATCCCACAGACTTCTGTTTCTTCTTTCTTCTTCCTCCTCTTCCTCTGCCTCTGTATAAAAAGATTGATTAGGATGCAAAAGATGTAGTGAAATTTTTAAAACAAAAAACGGAAGAAATCTAAAAGATGGATAATGCAGAATAGAGGAGAATGGATTGTCTTGAGTCTTGAGTCTTGAATGTTGAACAATTTTCATTTTATTGTAGGGAAAAAATAATACAGTGTATTGTACATTGTACATTGTTGAATTGCATAATATGTACGATATAATAATATGATATAAATCTAGCACTGACCGACCGACAAAAAGGAAAAAGCCACCATGTCAGACTTTATCTAATGTTTCGATGCTTTGAGTTTTGAGTTTCGAGTTTTGAGCAGATATCTTTTGTCTTCTGTCTCTCTATTCTGTACATTGTACATTTAATGTACCCAAAAAATAACAGTCCCATTAAAGGTTTAGAGTTTAGACCATGTACACAGAATACAGAATATAGAATGGAGATTGTAAAATTTGCCAAAAGAACAGATAGATAGATCAAAGTAATAATCAAAGTCAAAGTCAAAGTCAAAATCAAGTAACAAGGGAATAAAAAGTGGAAGAAGAAGAAGAAGAAAGAACCAGGGTAAAAAAAGTACAGGTAAATAAATATACATATGCATTTCCCATTTCATGTGTTATCTGTTACCAGTTCTCTTCTGTTTCCTATTACGTATTATTTAATACACAATACACAAACACATGTGCTTGAATATAGAAAAAGTCCAAGTATAAAGAGTACACCTATATATGTACAATGCACAATGTACATTTCAAAACATTTTCTCAGGCACACACATGCACCAAGCTCCAAACTCCAAACACCAAACAAGACAAGGGGAATGAACTTGATCTCGTCCTCTTTCATTTTGTATACATAATACAAAATACAAAATAGTAAGCACATGTGTGTACACACATTGTATGTGTGTGCGTATGCATGCATCTACTAATGTATTGATCATCATGGACAAGGAGAAGAAGAAGATGGGTGGATCTTGTATTTTAACTTTGGTTTGCTTTGGAGTTTGGAATGGAATGAGATTCTAAACCAAAAACTCTTTTTCCGTATACAAATACCAACACACCAAACACCAAATACATTTGAGGCATATCTATAGAAAAAAGTGGAGACTATCTTCTGGCTCTTCTTCTGGTTCTTCCACGTATTATTATTATTATTACCAGTTACCAGCATTGCCATTACTATTACTATTATGGCAGAGTCCACTGAATTCAATTGTGTTGTATTGTAAATTTTAATATTATTGCACATGTACATGTGCGTTCTCCTCTTTGTTTTCCATGTATATGCATATATATGAAAAGACACATGTGTACACTGTACAGAGTGCAGAGCTCAGAGTACAAAGTTCTTCCACCTTAAGACCAGGCCATTTATTCCCTGAGCACAACTACTTTTTTTACATTTCAACCGGTTTTTAGCCTATATGGAATGGATAAACGCAAAATACCAACACGTTGAAAAAAAGCATCTCTCTCCTGTCTTCTTCTTCCCCCTTCCTTTTTCATACATGCATTTTTCTTCCTTATTTTTATTCGTCACATTGCATCCTTCACTGTACACTGTACAACTGTGTTTCATAGATAGATTGCCACATGCTAGTTTCTAGTTGCTATACAATATACACGTTCTACATGCTTTTATTTGGTAATATTACAGCACATTTTTTATCATCCATTCTGACTTTTAACTTTTGACTCCAAAAGGCTCTGTAGCCAAAATCCAAAATCCAAAATTCCGTTTTTGCACTTTTATCCATCTATCTTTTTTCCGCTGTATTTTAGTTTTCTCATTCCTTCTTACATTTATGTACAAGTAGATAATAAATGTAGGTATAATGCATATATTATGTACATTGTACATTGTACATGTGGTAACGAAAGAGAAAGGGGGAAAAATTTCAAACAGACATGCATAAAACATAAAATAGGCAAAAATCTTAAGGATTTTACATGTTTTTATTTTTGAATAAAAACTAGAATCTAGGATCTAGAATTGCATATCTATTTAGCATTTTTGGTAGCTTGATCATCAAAATTCAAAATTCAACAGTCAAAAGTCAGGAGTTGGATGTAATGTTATACACTGAACACTGAACAGTGAACAGTAGATTTTTGAAACCCGGATATGAAATTTAAATGTTAAATTCCTTCGAGGTACATAAAAAAGTAGAAGATGAAGAAGAAGAAGAAGATGTTGATGATTAAGATGAATACGAAGACGAGGAACAGGAAAAGAAAAAAGATGAGCATACGTACATGTACATGTATACTAGTTTAAAATCAAGTTTAACTCGCAATAAATTGAAAAGGGATTACATTTTAAAATATTTATGTGCGTAAAAAAGTTTTTATTTAATTCCTACCACGTTTTATCTACTGGTAAGATAGGTACCTTTCACCTCTCCTGTCCTCGTCTTCTCCTTTACGCATTTTACTCCTTAGTTACTCCTGAGTGTAGAATGTAGAGTGTAGAGTGTAGAGTGTAGAGTGTAGGCATGTGGCTTGACCACATGGTATGGTATTGTATGGATTTGGATTATAAAGGGAGGAACTTGAACCAGCTACGTTTTACATTTTACATGTATAATGTGCATTAAGTGTATTTGGGGAGAGTGGCGAATAACGAGTAGCGAGTAACGAGTACCGAACTAACGAGCTAGAGTATAGAGTACTAGAGTAGCAGAGTGCAAGGTAGTTAAAGTTAAAGGTAGTTAAATATCAACTTATCGTCAGTCATCATATAGAATATTATTATATCACATCCTATCTTATCTTATCCCATCAACTCAATACTCAATACTCAATCGAGTCCTATCCGTTCATCTATCGTATCTCATTTGCACCTGATATTCGTATTGGTATTGGTATTGGTATTGGTATTGGTCTTTGCCTTTGTTCTCCCATCTCCCATCATTTGATCATTCACATTGCACGTATCAAAATGACCAATGAAAAAGTGACTTTTTAACTTTCCAGGGGTGACTATCTCAGCTCATCAGCAGCAGCATTTCCTTATCGTCGTTAAAATACACCAATATTTTAGTAGAGGTTGAACTCTACTTGAGTTTTGCTCTACCCTTTTGTCTATGACAGTAAGGAGTAACGAGGAATGGCCAAACCACATATAACATATAAGCAATGCCAAACTAAGCCAAGCTAAGCCAAACTAAGTCAGATCAAGTGGAGAGTAAATATATGCATGGACTTTGGAATGGACAAGAGTTGTTTTTGTTGTTCTTTTTCTATCCTGTAGACATTAATTGTGTAGGTGCAGAAAGACAGGCCTAGATTCTAGATTCAAGATTCAAGATTGTGTGTATATTGTAATTACACTGCGTATGTACGCACAATGTACAATGTACATGGAAACAAGACGAGAGAAGTTGAAAAACTGGTGGAAGTGGAAGCCATGGGAAAAATCACACGTGGCGTCTCTCTCTCTTCTTCTTCTTTTTCTTCTTGTGTACTGCTTTGTCAGTTTGGTTTGGTTTCACAAAAATATAATCTGCACAACCATTCGAGTATTTGAGTATTCAAGAAATTCAGGTAAGTAATATATACGCACTGAATTGAATTGAATTGAATTGCCCATCTCTACAAACTACAAACGCATAAACATACACGCAATTCTACGCAATGCATTACCAAACACATCAAGTACTCGTCCACATGCTGAATCACACAACACACACACAACGCTCAACCTGTTTTCTCTCTCTTTCGTCTGTTTGATGTTTGATGTTTGGTGAAGTTCATTCGAATTGTCAGTCAGAGTCTCGGCCACTTGTTTTGATTTTTATCGCCAATAATTAATCTGGAGAAGGCAACTTTATTTTACACACCGCATGGTGAAAAACTATAAGAAAAAGAAAGAGAAAAAGAAGCAGAGGATATGTCTGCTGTTTTATTCCTTCTTTCTTCTACCTCTATCTCTATCTCTATCCTTTGATAACGGAATAGAACTGTCTCCTTGTCTTCTTGTTTTGGATTACACATATTATTATCCTTTTTCTTCCATGTAGAATGTGGAATACATAATACACTATCGCAGAGATATTGCATATCCAAGTTCTCTTGGGCAAAACTATTTTCTATGCATACATTTTACTTCCAACGTCCCATACAAATAAATACGCACAACGCACACGCACTTTTTTTTAATGATTCTCATCTTTCTTCATCCAGCTCAGCCAGTTTAAGTTCAGTTCAGTTCATCCATCCATCCATCTGCTCCTGTTATTGCTGCTTCATTTACCCGCAAGATAAACAACAAAAGTCCAACATCCAAACCAGCATGTTTGCAACAATCTTGATATTGCTATTATTTTATTCTCCTTATCTTTTTATGTCTCCCTTTTTTTTCTCTCTGTTCTCTGTGTGTAAAAAATGAGCTGGTGAATTTTACATACATGCTTGACATTTAAATGCGGAAACTCATCCGTCCATCCGTCTGCCTTTTTCTGTCTATCCAACGTCCATCGTCCATCACCTTGTTGCTCTTAATCCTTAATCCTCAATTCTAAATTCTTAATTCACCTCAAGTTTTTATAGGCAAAAGGCAACACATGGCTGCGCCCTTTAGTGATTTTTATACGCGTGTATTGTATTTTAAATTTTAATGTAAACTACAAACTACAAACTACCTTATATCTTGTTGATGAATGGAGAATAGAGAATGGAGAGCATATTCTTTTTCTTTATTTATTTGCTCATCTCCCCCTTGTTTTACAATATATAATATATTCAACATGGTTTTATTATACATGCAATAAATTCATTATATATAGTAAAATACAAAAAAAAGAAGGAGAAACAGAGAGAGAGAGAGAGGAAGCCAACAAATTTTCATATTTAATTGCTCAGTGGTCACTGGTCACTCTTTACTCTTCAGCATTCACTGTACAGAATTTACTGTACAGTAAAATGAAACTGCTACCAGCAACCAGCAGCACAGTAGAAAACAATAACAATCTTATGTGAACTAGTTACGTACATAATAATGTGTAATGAATGTACAAATCTACCATTTAAATTCCGCTGCATTTTCTCCTTGTATATTTTTATTGCACTTTGTTCAATGTTGGAAGTTTTCCATACAAAGAAAATATGGGACTAATAAAAAAACATCGACAAAAACAAAAGCTAGTCATTGGAATTCCGCAATGAAAAATGAAATAAACAACAAACAACAAACAACCAACAACCAGCTGGTGACTGGTGTCTGCGGAAATATGCACAAAATCTCTCATGATTCAAAATTTTAAGAAAATAACATATTTTTAAACTCAAGTTTTGAGTCTCTAGTTTGGAGACTCGAGAATATTTTGAACTGTGTGAAAAAGTCAAAAATTAATTTAAATCAATGATAATTTACAGTGTTGAGTTTTGAGTTTGAGTTTTTCTCAATTAAAAATGGAGATGCGATAGAGGGAAGAGGATGTGAGATTAATTAATGAGCTTAATTTAAATCACCTCATTCTTTTAAGCTTCTATGTATTATATATTATATATATGCATGATGCATGTACAATGTACAATGTGCAATGTAGATTGCGTGTACTTTAATATTTTAATATATACTTGATGCATTCCTAATATTTTAAATTTGTAATTTGTTATTTGTTACTTTTGTGATATTTGCCGATGTTGATGGTTGATGCGACCTGAGTTTTATTAAAAAGTACTCGTTAGGTCACATTACGTATTCATGACTGTGAAATGAGGATAAAAATTAGATTCCAATTCAATTCACAATTCACAAACCAAAGTTTTACTTTAGTTGACTCTGGCGGATGCTCTCAACTCTCAAAAGTCTCAAGTCTCGAGTGGAGTGCTCTATGCATGACAAGATTAATTCTGCAAGTCAAACACTGTATAAAGTATAAGTATTATCTGAGCAGGAGTCTAATTTCTTATTCATATTTGTCTGCAGTCTACATGTAATATAGTTTATAGTTTAAATTTACAATTTGTTAAATATCACATAATACACTTCACATTGAGTGGGACGCGGACAGAATTTCAAGTGAAAGAATCGTTAGAAGAGAGGAGAGAGGAACATTGATTAACTTTTTTTCTTTCTCTCTCTCTCTCTCTCTCTCTCTTTTGCATTTTGAAGATTGTGGATTGTAGATAGATACTTTGTATAACTGTTGTCGAAATATAAGTACATGTATGTAAAATGTAAAGATGTAATGTATAATGTATACGGCTAAACATACATTACTCAAATATCTTCCCTTTAACAGTTTAATACTAACAGCTTACGGGGAAAATACAATAAAGAAGTCGGCAGTAGCCATACACATTACACATTACACATTACACTCTACACTGGCATAGGTAATACGGATGATACACGCTTAATTTTGTACATGTACTTTGATAGTTTAAAACGCAGAAGGAAACTTGAATTTGAAGCTCCTAGAGCAAACTTGGTCATTGGTTCTTCACTTATACATATCTATAATACATACAATTCAGAAAAGCAATTCACAATTCAGCAATTTAGCAAAAGGAGTAAAGGGAGCAAAAAGGCACATTTAAAGGAGAAGGAGAAAAATTGTAATTGATGTTTAAATTATTGCGAGTGCACATGGAATTTTAAATCACTCGTCAAGCCTCAAGAGTCAAGAGTTATAAAATGTAAAGTGTATCTAAAATGTAGTACACAAAAATAACAATGCACTGTTCACTGTTCAAACAGGATAAACTTCAAGGCAAATCAAAAATACAAATAAATAAATACTTTGATATATGTACAAATCTTTCCACTTTCCAGTTTCCAGTATGTACAAATTATAAATGTAAGGGAAATCTTTGGATGCATGTGTTTGAAATTTATTTCTTACTTTTGAAAAGGAAAGATGGTCAGTGTTTTCTGTTTGAGCTAATATTATGTAACCAGTGGCAACCAAGATAAGGCATAAAAAGAAAGGTAACTTTAGACTTTGAATAGTATTGAGTATTGAGTATTGAATATTGAATGGATAAAAGGAAACAGATTTCAAGGTGCTGTAACACTTTTACATGTGTATTATAGTAAAAGATAGCATCTTTAGTTTGTACGCTGTTTGCTGTTTGCTGAACACTGTTCATTTCATGAGCAAATTAATTATGACCAGAATGACGGATGGGCTTCAATCTTTCTCCATTCTTCATCTTTTGAATCTTGATTCTTGATACGGGTGCAAACGTTATATTTTGTATTATGAAACGACATGTATTCTATCTAAAAAATGATCAATTTAATCTTTTATCTTTTCATACATTTTATCTCCTTTCCTTGCCTTTCTTTTGATTCCATTATCCACTATCCATTATCAAGCAAACCAAACCAAAGTCCATTCATCAGCCATCAAATATCAAACATTCACCATCAACCCCTGTGACCCCACTGGGACTACACAAACTACAAACTACAAACCAATAATTAGGATGCAATTCAACACCGTACACATACATAAAATACACATTCGCATGTACGGAATACGGTACACGGTATAAGTCTATCATCAGACTATTGGTTGTGGGTTGTAGGTACATTTACAATCTACAATCTACAATAGGGTGGCAAATTGAACTAAAATTTGTTCTCTTTATTTGTTATCTTCTACATTCTACCTTCTACACACTACAAGTACTTATACATGTATATGTAGCTCCGTTTAAACAAACGTGCCAAGTTTTATGAGGTGAGAATATGTATTAAAAGCGGTGCTTCCTGGTCTTCTCTTGGTTTCTTCTGCCTCTAGTCTCTAGTCTCTGGTCTCTGGTCACTACTTCTCTACTATCAAACATCAAAAGGATCAAAACATCAAAACATCAAAACATTCACCACAGAAAAAACAACAAAGAGATCACTCATCACATTGCACAGTTGTACATCTAATACCGTTGCTTGTAGCTTTTAGTCCTTGATTGATTGGCGATTCACAATTTACAGATTCCAACTGTTGTGATGAATACTGAACAAGGAATGTAGAAAAAAATGAATAAGCTATTGTGATTATTATTGACTTGGGTAAAATATTCTGCTGTTTGACTTTGTATATAAGTTACAAATTATGCTGTATCAAGTAATGAATAAATAAATAATGGATAGTGGTATAAATATAATAGATGATACATCATGCAGGATGCAGAACACATAATAAAACACTTTAAAATACATGATACAAAATTAATGCGTAGTTTGTGCACAATTTTAAATTTCCAAGTGCCCTCATAAGAAATGGTCATGAATGGAATAGCCAAGAAAACGAGTAAGTTGTAGCTGAAGAGATGAATATTGAACGTCCAATGTACAATGTAACATGTACAATGGATTTAGATGGAATATGAACTATGAATGGCGTGAGTAATGAAGACGGTACAGAGGACAGAGTACAGAACAGAGTGTCAGCCTTTATGGATGGATATTAGATATTTAGATATTTAGATGTAATCATCCAGATTCATATCAGGTACAAAACATAAACATAAACATGCAAGAATAGCATTACTACCAACTACCTCCACTTTTCCTTTGCACGATACCATACAAAACATACAACCAAAGATGCATATAATTATATTCGGCTTCATCTGTACTTATTATGCTTATTACTGACTGTTTGCTGTATACTATGTGTGTGTGTAGTACAGATTTGATATTATTATAATAAGAACTGGAATCGCGAATGAAATGGACAGACTTGTATTCATGTATTTATTATTTAGAAAATAGAAAACAGTATCAAGAAGGCACAAGATAAATGCTCCTTGGCTACTGACTACATGTAAAAACATGCATGTAGCATGGATCTGTCTATTATCTGTGTAAATGAAAAGGGGCGTAGATATAATTTATTAAATTGTTCGGCACTCGGTGACACATTCTTGATTCTTAATGCTTAAAAGCTCAAAACTCAAAACTCAAAAGTTAATACAAATACAATCTACTTTAGATTTTAGACATAGGATATAGGATAAACAAATGCAGGTAGGGTTAACCGGGGTATCTGTGATATATTTTTCGGCATCTCAACCTTCACCATTAAATTTAACCCTTTAAAATGGACTTTTTAGAAATGGTTTTGATATCAATCGATAGGATTTTACTCGGACAACATGTATACAAAAGCTCAAGCTCGTAACTTTTGCCATTTAATTGTAATTAAACATTATCACAGATGCCCCAGCTATATCACAGATACCCCAGGAATGG
>JAQGBH010003308.1:0-20363 GCA_034698265.1 Sminthurinus aureus | reverse complement strand
CTCTTGGCAGTCTCAATTTCCCAGAGGTCAGATTTGCGATTTTTTGCCAACTCTTTTTTTATCCTCGCCAACTGGTCCTGGAAGGATGAGTAGGGTCGAGTAGCCGTACATCCGTTGCATTGAACAAGTGGAGAAGAATTTTTTTCTGGTTCTGAATCAACGGGCAAAAAATATCCCATATTTTCCTCCACCTCACCTTGACCTTGAACTTGACCTTGAGGTCGACAGTCATTACAAAGGATTCCAGAGAAAAAAGTCCCAAATTCAGTGGGGTCTGAGCATCTCCCGCATTTGCACCAGTAGCCAAACGTCTTTTGAATAGTGAGTCGTCGCTCAATCGTCCCTTGAAATAGGGGCGTAGGTGGGCGGGAAAGGGTGAGCTCCTCCCCCTTTTTGATGAAACGGGCAGTCCGGATATGAATTTTGAAATGGGGATAGTCTTCAACAGCAAAATTACAATTTGGAACACAGGAGGGGGCGAAATAATTAGCAAGAGGATACAAAAAATCCCCCCGGCGCGTCTGAGGCCTGTAAAAAAGATTCATATTTAATGATCAACTACACCAAATGAACAAATCTTCAGAAATAATGTTACTTAAAAACGTAATTGAAGTAATAACTACGGAAATACGGAGGGTCAAGAATAAAACTCACAATTGGTTCCCGGCAACATTTTCCCGATGGTGGTAAACCAAATGGTGAATTGCGGTAAGATTCAACAAGTGAAAAAACTTTTTGTACTCTAGTTTCTCTACACTGTTCTCTGGAACGTTGAATTTGCTCATGGTTCCCTCCAATTTAGCAATCTCCTCCCGATTAATCACAGAATCCTGTCCACTGGCCAAAATCCTATCCGCTCGCTTCATCAACTCCTCCCACAGCTCCGGGCTGTTTTCTCTTACAGCTCCAACTCTCAAAATGAGTAGAACTTGACGATCCTCATGAAGAGCAAGAGAATTGTAATCAATTTTCTTTGAGGACAAGACTCCACATTCATTCTGTGCATGAACGGTGTGCTATAGACAGAATACAAAAAAACAATACAATTTCTTGCTACAATTGGAATTCACATTATGATTATTTTTTTAAAGTTAGTTGCTCAAAATTCATGATTACAATTAGTCTAATTGTTATTTTGCTCACCTGCTCGCAATTTCTCCCAGACTCTGCACACACCGGCCAATGACATCCAGAGCATTTTTTATAGGGGAAAAAGAACAAATTCTTCCCACAAGTAACACAAAGAATAAACGTCCACTTTTTAAAGAACTGTGCGTCTGACTGCTCCTGCGTGGGTACTCGGGAGATTTGAAACCAAGGCAATTCCAATAAAATACAAGCACCACGCTCCAAATCCCTTGCAGCAATTATAGAAATCCTACGAGTTGAATTTGATTTCAATCCACCTTTAACCTTCTCCTCCGCATCTTCTTCTTCTTCTTCTGCATTGAGGATCGTGAATGAACTGCACCATTTCTTATGAGACTTCCAGTCCAATTTCTAAAACAAAAAGTTATTATAAGAAAACAAATTAATCAAAGGTTTTATTTGGTTTATTGAATTCAGTAGCTTCATTTTGTTTTTTGTAGAACAATAATAATGATATTTGATATGAAATTTACCTGACAATCCCGAGAGCAATAATGCACACAGCCACATCCAGCACACTTGGTGACAGTTTCCTTTTGACAAACAGCACACAACTAGAACAAACGAGCAAAATTATTATTGTTTTTTTCATTTTTAAAAGAAAATTATGGATTAAGTAATAACTAATCGTAGTTTTGAACATGAAAATTGAACACATGGAAAATATTGGATGGTATAAAATATAATCTACGTTAAAATATAATAATACTTAGTTTTGCTTACCATCTTGAAGAATTATCCAAAATAAACTCGAGAAACAGAACAAAATCAAAGATATTCGAGAACAAAATCCGAGATCCGCACAGCTCCAAAGTTCAACTTCAAATAATCTAAAATTCAATCCTCACTGATCTAATGTCCAACTTCAAATGACAAAAAATCCAAACCCAAATCGTCTTTTTTCCTGTTCAAACTTGTCCAAACTTTGAACTCACAAAAAGCGGGAAAACCGTAGCAAGCAAAAATACGCGCAGACAAGTCTTCAATGATGAATGATGACGATTGAATAAATTAATTATGCTCATTTTTGGGTGAGAGTAAATGAAAATACTTACATTTGAAATTTGAATGTAGTTAAAAAATCAAATAAAGTGTCAAATAAATTATCCTCCGGTTTTCCAAGGTGACATGTTATTTTCAACTTGGAATACATTTGTGAATGTTGCCTTAGTAACGGCTTGTTGTTGTTATTTGGGCTGTATCTTAGCAACGGAGCGTTGCAGATAAATGAGATTGAGCTCAAAAAATAGGCTGATTTCATGTCAAGAACGCTAATTTTGTTGATGTTTGCCCAAGAAACTATTGACATCATTTTTGGCGCTTTGGACTTGGTGCCGAATGAGTCTTTTCACCATGATGATCATTTTCTTGAATAAATTCTTCTGCTTTGACTTTGATTTTTCTTACCATTTTCAGCGCTAAAAGTACTTTTGTCGTTTGCCCTTTAAATTTTTGTGTCAAACTGGGATTTTTCTCCTCTTTCCGTCCAAAACGGAAATTTGATTACCAAGTTTTGTACAACTTTTGCGTTTCTCAGGGAAATCATCTGCTGCATTTTCTTTGTATTGTAGACGAGCCAACTTGTATTAAAAACCTTATCGATTAGCATGATTTCAAAGAGAAAAGAGGTTGCTGGGAGAATGAGAAAAAGGAACCAAATCAAAATAACGAGATAAATATCCGAATATTTAAATTGTTCACATTAGGGCGATTCATTTTTTGAAAAAGTGGGAAAAGCCAACGGGCACGGGTGTCTCAAATTAGACATATACCAAATAGGAAAATATTTCATTAATGTTTAGAGTTAAGAGGTGGATCAACTATCAACTGTAATGTTAATATTAATGTGTTATGATTTATTACTTATACTATTTATTATATTTATTGATTTATTAAAATGACAAATGCCGAATGCCAGAAAACCAAAGGAGACGCCAAACGGACTTTGATGCAGAAATGTTATTGAATATTGAAATTCTTTGTTTTTATTCTAGATTCTAGGTGATTTTTTCATGTTAATGTTGATGTTGATCTGGATGCCGACGACTTTGGTGTCTTTTCAAGTTACTTTTATGAGCTGCCGCGTACAAACAACCGGAACCGGAATCGGACAATGGGCATTTGAACGGTCCAAGTTTTTCATGTACAGCTTCGACATGTCTTTTGAGTGTACTGCTCGTTTTTCCTGCGTATTCACATCCCTCAACTTGACATTTGTACGGCGTCTCCTTCGTGTGCCTCCGCATGTGCACCGTCAAAGCATTTGAAAAATGACTGGAAAACTTGCAAATTTTGCATTTGTACTTTTTTTCCAAATCTGTAGAGTGGATTCGCATGTGAGCTTTCAGATGCAATTTCAGATTAGTTTTGTACCCACAATTTGGATGAGAACAGCCCAGCGTCTTTTCTCTGTGAGAAGCAACATGTAAATTCAAACAGGATTTTGTTTTCCCCTCGTATTTGCACCCCTCACTTGAATGTGGACATTTGAACTTTCTCTCCAGGGACTGGACGTACATCACATGTTTTGAAACATCACTTTTGTATTTTCCTTTAAACGGACAGAGAGTGCATTTGAGCGGCTTGTCTGGATTTTTCTCGTGTGTGGTCCTGTGACGAATCAGATCGCCTTTTCTTCCAGTTTTGTAGGAGCAGAGGGAACAGGAAAAGCGGAATCTGTTTCTCGTGCACGAGCTGATGGGCTGTTAATTCCGCTTTGGCAACGCATGAAAAGTCACACCTGGCCTCGGGACAGGTGTGCAATTTTTCCTGGAGATGACGACGAATGTGGACCTGGAGGTTGGGCTTTGTCGTCGCCGAGTGATGACAAAGATTACAAGGAAATGGCCGTTCGCCCGTATGAACCCTCCGATGTACATTTAGAACCGAGAGATAGTCAAATTCCTTGTCACAATATTCACAAATGTGACTGGATTTCCGTTTCCGTTTTATTCCCAATTTTTCCATTTTTTGCCTGATTTTGATTTTGATTCTGATTTCAATTTTATTTTCCCTCCTGATCTGAAGAGTTTTTTTTTGTTTCGTCAAAATTTCACCGTACAACTCTGAATTTTATCCTCACATCATGAATTGTATTTTGTTATCGTGACTCGTTCTCAAATGGATTGCATTGATTAAATGACAAAATCTTGTCTTGAACTGGGGGGAATTTTAGAGTGGCCTGATCATTGATCAATGACCATATGTGAAAGTTTTAGATGGGGCAAATGCGACGGTACGGAAAAACGTATAAAATTGTACTGTTCCGAGCGGAACACAGTGGAAAGTGGAAAGGGAAGGACTGTGTACTGTGTATTCCATATTCCAATTGATTTTGTTTTTGTTGTCCACCCGTTGTCATGGTGACCAAGTACTCGTTGAAAGAGAGTGCTCGATATCCACGTCTGATTGACAGCATGGTAATTAAATTGCCCACGGAATATTTGCTTTATACGCTCAGCAATTGACTTGTTTTTCGGTTTCCATTTCATTCGAAAACTGGATTCAAAACTCAAAATTGTATACTCTAAACTGAGACAAAAGTACCGTGTCATGTAACATAAAGGAAGACAAGTTGACGATTGAAATCCTCGTGTCTGTTTCTGTTTCTCTCTGGCCGCCGTTTTTGAATTATTTTTGAGTCCGCCAGCGTAAACGGTCACTCATTTAAATTGAAAAGGGTAAATTGATAAACATGTAAATTATTTAATTTGTCATCGTCATTGAGACAGACGCTGCACAGTAAATAATGAACACTGAACATGAATCGCATAATTGAAACGCATGAACAATAAATTTTTCACGTTTGAAATAAAATATGACACGAATAAATACTGCTAATCCAATTCAAATTCAAATTCAAAATGTTGATATTGATTTATTTAAAATTTTGGTATATTTGATATTTTAACTGCAAACTTCAAGGGGTGTTTGATGTTTGACTATTGACGCCAAAACGCTTCCGTTTTGGTTTTACAAATCTTGCCCTTGTTTTTGTCCTGAATCTGGAGCGGGATGCTGAGAGATTTGATGTTTTTTCAAGTTGTCTTTCCAAGCTGTAGCATACGAACAATCGGAGAATGAGCATTTGAAGGGGCGAAGTTTTTCATGCACAGCTCGGACATGATTTCTGAGTTTACTTCTTGTTTTTGCCGTGAATTCGCATCCCTCAGTTCCACATTTGTACGGCTCTTCTTTTGTGTGAGTGCGCATGTGCCCCATCAAGGCATTTGATTGGTGACATGAGTATCCGCAGATTCGACACTTGAACTTCTTTTCTGAAGAGTGGATTCGCTCGTGGAGTGTCAAAGCCAATTTCTGGTTGGTCCTGTACTCACAATTCGGATGAGGACAACTTAGCGTCTTTTCTCTGTGACTTTCCAGGTGAACATTTAAATTACTTTTTGATTTCCCCGCGTATTTGCATCCGTCTTTTGAATGTGGACACTTGAACTTTCTCTTCAGCGAGTGGACGTGAATCATGTGTGCAGTAATACTATGCTTGTATTTTCCTTTGTATGGACATAGAGCGCATTGGAACGGCTTGTGTGGATTTTCCTCGTGGGTGGTCATGTGATAAGTCAGACTCTGTTTTAGTCCAGTTTTGTACGAGCAGAGGGGACAGGAAAACCGGCATCTTTTCTCTGGGATGTGCACGAGTTGGTGGGTTGTGACCTCGGATTTTGTGACAGCTGAAAAGCTGCAGCCAGATTTTGGACATTTTTCCAACTTTTCCTGGAGATGACGACGAACGTGATCCTGGAGGCCGCCCTTTTGGGCTGAGGAATAATCACAGAGATTACAAGAAAATGGTCGTTCGCCCGTGTGAACTCGACGATGAATATCAAGTGTAGACGGAGTAGGAAATTCTTTGTCACAATATTCACAAATATGGCGGGATTTGGATTTGGATTTGGATTTTGTTCCTGGTGTTTTTTTGAAAACTTTGGGCATTGTCTCACATTTATCCTTTGGATTTTCTGATTTAAGGAGCTGAGAATATTTTTTAGGTATTCTGAACTTTATTCTTGTGATTGAATTAGATTGTTTGAACAAAGAACCAGATGCTGTTGTGTGTTGAGATTTGGAATGTTTTAGACTAGTCTGATTTGACATGTAATTCCTGGCTTCTGGATAAGACTAAACGGACGACACAGAAATAAATCTAAAACTGTACTGTTCAGAGTGAGACACAGAACACAAAATAAAGTGTTGTGCTTTGGGCTTTGGAGCATTAGAGTGGAAAGTGGAAAGCAGAGTTTATGTTTTTGTTGTCCGTCCGTTGCCATGGTGACAGAAAATTCGGAATTAAACGAGTGTGCCCGATATAGATTTGGAAATCCCAGTGACAGCACAGTAATTAAATTGCCCATTGTCCGTTGTCCGTGGAATCGACTATTTGCTGCCGATTCTCATAAATTATTTTGGTTTTCCGTTCCACCTGAAAACTCAATCACAAGTCAAAAGCAACAAGCTCAAAACTCAAAACTGTATACTCTAAACTGGAACAAAATACACGTCAAAGTGTCATTTTGAGGAAGCGAATCAGACTTTTAAAATCCTCGTGACTGTTTCTCTTCGTCCGGCGTTTTTGGATTATTTTTGAATCCGCTAGCGTAAACGGTCACTCATTTCTCATGTCAAATGTCCAAGTTTTCATAGGTACAAAACTAATCTCACTTTTCTCTTTTCTAACCAAATTCTCCGACTAAAATGCTCCGAGCATTTCCTTTGCTCAGTCTTGTGCAACGCCTACAAATATTATAAACGGCATCCGACCTATTCAAAATCACATTTGTTTGATTTTACTTGGAATGCTGAAAAATTTGTTTTGTTGAATTTGCTTTCTCATTGAAATTCACTCTGTAAACATGGCTCTTTATCGATTTGCATTGATTTTTGTAGGGAGAAAAAATAGTTGGGCAACTTCAGTAAATTGGAAACAGTTTAAAAGCATCTGCTTTGAATGATATAAACCCGAGCAGCAAAACACAAAACATGAGAAGAAGATGGAGGTGTGAAATAAAAATTCAACTGGTTTTCCAATTGTAATGAAAATGTGAATGATAAGGGAAAAAAGTTGGAAAGTGTACATTTTTGTCATATTGCGTACGGCTATTGAATAATTCTGCTTGGGCATTCATAAATGTACAATGTATTATATTTGCAGAGACCCAATGCAACAAATACACCATACACATGACAAGTATACACACTACACACCCATTGAAAAATCTTGAGCATTATTTAGCACCATGCTCAAATGATAAAAGTTTCACAGCAACAAAGAAATAAAAAAAGCTAAGGTCCGCAAAATTACATGTAAAGAATCAAGACTAAACATTTTTATTTTATGGTAAACAATGATAATGACTTTATTTAAAGTGCGAGCTTTTGGTCACAAAAAAGAATCAAATATCAAGAACCGCTAAATCAACTTTACATTCCCACACTTTTTGGATAAAAAGTAGGTAATTTTATGCTAAAGTCACAAAAGAGGATTTTTGTAAAATTAAAAACTAGAAATTAGCAGCTGCGTCAATTAGCAATTTTCTTGAGAATTGAGAGTGGGGTGGGAAAAAGTCTTGTATTGGGCTTCCTTTTTATATTCTGTAAGTTGTAGTTTGTAGTCAATGTTGTGGACAGGCGGATGTTTAATTGCTCGTTGCTCATTCCAATTCAAATTTTGATCATAAAGCATCTGGAATCTGGAATCCAGAGTCTAGAGTTTTTTCACACGTTTCTTGTGACTTGTGACTTTTACATAATATCTGATTTTATGATAACAATGCTACACAATTTGAAACTACCAATTGCCAATGGGGATGTAGAATCAAGAACTTTGACTTTACTCCACTTGCTGGTTTTTATTACGGCAAAAAAACAGCAATAACTTTTCCCATTGGAGTATTTTTACCTTTATCAGTGCTATAAAGAAAAACAGCTTCCATGATCAAAGTATCTACAATCAACATCTACAGCGTCAATCTTTAATTGTTCATGTATTCCGTATGAATTTTATGATTGATGATTCCATTCTTTTGTGGTTTCATATTTCATTCCTTTAATTTCCATTTTTAACTTCAATCCACATTCCAGACAAAAGGAGAATTGAAACAGTTTTCATTTTATATAAGCGCTCCATATGTTCCATGTTCGCCATTGACTTTTGTAGTGCAGTGTAGACAAGTTGTTTCTAGTTTCCTTCAAATTTGCCTTTAAAGGCGCCCGGTGTATATGGCAAAATCATTGCAAAACTTGCTTCAGGAGAATGCCTATTTCTCCCTCAAATCAAAACTAAAATTGAAGAAAGTTGGCTCATATGAAAGAAAAACGCATGCACCACAACGGATACCTAGTTTTAAAACAAACTGTAATTGACAATTTAATTAAAACTTCAATTAAAGTTAATACACTTTTAAAAGGAAATGATTTTTAAATATTACAATCGTCATATTTAATTTTAGCATTTTTAATTAGGTATGAATTGTTCTACAGAGCATTCCCGATTTTTTGAGCCCACTTAAGTCAATTAGAGTTTTATATTTAAAAAGTTATTGATTTTAATGATAATTAAGTGGATTTTGGGAGCTACGAATGTACATGATGAACAATCAAACGGAGCGCAACACATGAGACATCTCGTGTCACAGAATCACACCAGTTGCCTCATTATGCCCCTTTAATCTACGACTCATCGCATATTCAAATGCCAAGGAATCCTGAAAATGAACTTACACTGCATATTTTGTATTTTTTTCCAAATTTATTTATTATTTTTCTGTGTATTTTTGATGAACCAAAAAATAATGATGAAATATAAACAACCTTTTTACAGCTTAGCATGAAAGCACCAAAAATGTATGTGTAATCTGTTTCAAAGTTTAAAATGAATATGATGCTCAAAGCTCAAGGATTCAAATAAAATTGTTCCTCAAATATTTAAAACATGAATAGTGAATCGAGAATCCAGAGAGAATTAATTCCAAATCAAAAAATTATTATACAAATGCTGAAAGCAACTTTGGCATTTACAAATAAAATTCTGATGGCTCGGAAATATTTCCGGGAATCTTTCCGTTTACATTTCCAAATAAATTCCCACACTTTTATTCAATTCATTTACAATCTACAATCTACTAAACTAGTACATGCACCAAGAGTAAAAATAAAAGAGCTTTTCTTCGACTCTTGCAGTTGACTTTTATTCCTGAGTGTAAAATTCCTGCTTTTTCATTCAATGGCGCATCAGTTGACTAATATTAGCTGTTGTCTCGGATCTCGGACAAATCAATTAGATTCTTCAATTAAATTCTACGAAATTCTTTAAAAAAATTGAAGTTTGAGTACAATTACAGATAGGAAAAGTTTTACAAGACATGTTTCCGAGAGCAAATTCTGAGTTTGTGCATATTCATGTATGAAATAAAAAAATTAGAAACATTATCAAATATTAACTTTTACCATGAAAAAATATCAAGTTTTCCTTTTCCTTTGTGGTCGTTAGCAATTTCTGCCTCATCAAAATACAGAGAAACAGTCCACTGTCTAAATTATCGTTACAGTAATTTGTGCATAAATTAGAGAAAATTGTCCTTTTCCTTCTTCCGCATTGAAACAGTTTTTACACAGCTTTCATTCCGGAGTTTTTAACGCAAGAAACAAGAGAGACAGAAAGCTGAGAATTTGTCGTTGGATAAAATTATTTAAGCTTAAATCTCAAGTTTCAGCTGAAAAACTTTGAACTCAAAATGTTTTCTCAAGGAGTGCTCTCAGAATTTAAAATTTTCATGGATTTAGCTGCTTCTGTCTGCGCAGTCCCTTTTGACTGGGAGCCTGAAAAAAGAATGCTAAAACTGAGTCGTCGTCCGATTAGATACATTGGCTGGCTTTTGTCAGCGACTTTCGAGCTCTTGTACATTTTGAACAACTTGAGTTCGTTGTACCAGGGAATTTTTACAACAGAGCGTGAGCCCGCGAGAATTGCGATTGATCTACTGTTTTTCATGGGTGTGCTAACATTGAGTTTGTCAGACATTCCACTGCTAAAAAACGTGTGGCAGCTCCCGGAATTCGCATGGCAGTTTATGAATCTCCGAGTCAACGAATGGAAGCGGCTGGAAAAAGGTAAACCAGAATTTGTTTTTGTCTTTGCATATTTTACGAAAAGTTGCTGTTTTTCAAATGAGTGACCCTTTTTTAATTTTAGCAGGGAAATTCAAGGCGACTGAAAACATCAATTTCATTGGGAAATTTATCATTCGATTTTCCATTTTTACGGCCATTATTTTCCCATTGTTTTGCGTGGGATTTTTTCTGCAGAACCCAAAGCATCCGCGATATCTTCTCCATTGAATTCCCATTTCTCTTCAAGAAAATCAAGTGGTGGTCAGTTTGTTTGGAGGTGCAGATTTTTTGATGCTCTTGCGGATTCTAGTTGCATTCTACACAAACATCAGTTTAATAGTTTTGTGGACAGTTAGCACAAATCAACTTCTTCAGCGGCTTCTCCTAGAGCCAAATTCAGATCAAAATCTCAAACTGAACGTGCCTCGGTATAGCAGCGCTCAAGGTTCAGCCCCCAAAACCTCCACGAATCCAGAAAAAACCAAGTCAATGACAGGAAAAGAAGCTGGACATGAAACAAGGGAAAAAACTGACCTCTCACTGGAGGAAAAGGTCAGATTATTCAACCAGCTCCGAATTCTGAGTCAAATGAGTAATTCTTGCTTTTCTTCTTTTATTTGGCCGTTTTACACTTGGCAACTTGTATTTTATTCTGCATTTGGTCTTTACGGAAGCGTCAAACTTCATGGTATGATTTCTCTTCACATTTATTTGATGTTTCCAGCTATTTGTTTGACAACTATGACTCTCGCCAGATTTCTGTATCCACTTGTCGGAAAAATGTTCTCCCTCTCTCAGAATTTCATTTCCCATGCGGAGATGAAATTAAATGGAGGAGACGGATATGGCGGAAGAGTTGTGAGGTCATTGCGACCTTTTGGCGGTCAAATGGGGAGTATCCAAATCATAAAGAGAACTTTTCTCCACATGATTCTCCAGGTTTCCAATCTCACGATAAATGCAATTCTTCTTCATTAAACATTAAACATTGAATGTGTGAGCAAGTGAATTCAGAATTAAATGAATTTCGAAATGTGAAATGACGCGCTATTGAACATTGAACATTGGCGACAAATTGATCGGAATATTATTGAACTTGACGTCATCTTCTCTCTTCAGGGAAAATTTTTGGTCCTCTTCTGACATTTAAATAAAGAGAACCGTGACATATTTACAAGCCTACGGATTGGATTACCATCATTCAAAAGACCTTTACAATTTCCAATTTCAACGTGTTTTTCCCACATACGTCAAAATAGGGCCATTGCAAAATGGCTGTCTTTGAGTTTTCTTCCCTTTGCACTTTGCACTTTCTACTGCATTGCTCAACTTGTACATTCCGCGCCGTTGCCTTATTTGTCTTTTGTGTGTATTTTAAATTGTAAATGTCCTTTCTTCCAGCGTTCAAAGTCTGGAAATAACAAGTAATGTGAAAAAATCACAGATCCCTTTAGTAACGATTTCAACAGCTAGCAGTTCAAAGCAATTTCTAAGATTTTGTGAAATTTAATAAGCAAACGAAGTTGAATTTGTTTTGTTATGTTGTCATTTGCAACCGATGTCTATTTTCCAAATTTTCAACAAACATTTTGAAGATGTGTAAACCGTTTTTACTGTGGGCGACTGCACACATCGTAATACTAGAAATCTCCACTAAATTGAGACTCAGGACATCCAGAGAATCATTTTTAGTGGTCACATGACGGCAATCAGAATTTAATCAAATTGGTTAAATTTGAATTAGCATAAAATGGCACGTTATTTGTCATTGCAAAAAAGTATAAAAGTGTCACTCTAGAGACCAACGGCCTTCTGTTACTCGTTTAAAGAGACACCTTTTCTTACAAAATAAAAAAAATCGACTGTCCATAACAATGTTCAAAAAATTATTAAAACCCAAAAAAACAGCCTCCGGCTCACAAAAATTGGAAATTTTCAAATTTTATTTATTTCTACAGCGGGGACTGGGTCAAAGTATTTTTATGCCAAAAATCAAGTTTGCAACTTTTCCGGATCGCTCATAATCCAGGATTTTTTATTTTTGGGATTTTGTGAAGAAAATTGACTACGTTTTGATTTTGTGAGAAAAGTATCAGTTTGGTTGGGTCATGTCCAAACTAAAAGTTGTTGCTCATGGGCTCACAATACTAATTCCTTTTTATTCCATCCAAAAATGTTAATATTTGGCTGAGAAATGGTGAAAAACGATTTTGAATGAGCAAGCAAACACAGACATAAGTTACTCAATAGAAATTCTGTTGCTATGGGATTTCGTAACTAAAGAAAAACAAGAAATGAGCTGACCGTTGCGTCGGAGGTAGATACCTGAATTTGAAGTTGTGAGGGTGGGAGAAAATAAATAAGCCAAAAAGACAGCGGACAGAAACTATCGTATGTATTTTGTTTTGGACTCCCCCCAACCTTCCGTTTCTGAATCATACGCAAGGAAATTTGGGCAGCATCAGGAGTAATAATGCAAATCCATGTTGAAATATTATTCAGCATCAAACTATAGTGCAGCTTGCGTAAAAGTGCCCGAAAAAATAAAACGTTTTGACGACTTGGACAGGAATGACCGTCCTTTAAATCCCAGTTTAAATGTTATTGCTCTGCACAAAAATTCACAATTTTGGCAATATATTTTCATTGACTTGGCAACAAGGCAAATGGACGGATAAAGGAAAACGACTTAGGTAATTCAATTTCGTCCATCTAATTTTCTTATCGTAGACACACAAATACAAAGTGAGTTGAATAAAGCTGAAGCTCGTAGGTGGCCACGTGTTTCCCGTGCACCCTGAATAAAACATTAAGATTCCGAATGTAATTTCTCAGTTCTCTCTTCATTCCGTTCTCCTTTCTGCGCAAAACATCAACTATCGAGCTACAATGTAAACGTCGGTTGTTCGTTTCTGTTCTCTCTTCTCCGTTCTGTTCAACATGATGTGAAACTATTCCTCGGTTTGGCGGTGCAAAATGGACAGTAAAACGGAGATCAACGACTCGCGTTAATTAAACTCCGTTCATCAGATTTTCTTATCTCCATTTATTGACGTCGTTATGCGACTTTGTAACTCCGCAACTCGAATGAGAGCTCAGAATAAGAATGTATGTAAATGTGTACAAAGTCATAAAACAGATTGGAACTGGCTTCAATGCCAAAGTTGATATTGATATCGATTGAGACAGACATTTTGTCCACAATTTCTCTTATTTCTTGTTCATTCCTCAACTAAACTCAGCACAACCCAAATCAACTCTGCCAAACGGACAAATCCACTACGAAATTAAAACGAATTCTCACAACAGAGTACAAAATATTCTACTGCAAAACGATCAGAAAAAATGTTGACCTTTGAAGAAAACGGGTGGAATTTTAAGGCGTTTAAAATTCTCTCTGCTTTGAATCTTCTGCCGATTCAAGTTGAAATGGAAAATGGAAAAATGTTCTTTTCAACTTGACGGGATTTCAAATGTTCGTGGCAAATCCGGACGAGTGCGTCATGATTTTCAACCAGCTTTTTGTGAAGAGTCAAAATCCAGTGCAGAAAATGCTGGACGAGGAACTTGAAAAAACAGTTGAAAATGTCCACGGTAAGAAAGTTAAAATTATTCCAACTTTTTGCTAGTGCTTAGAAAAAAATAGAAAAATTAGTTTCGAATTTTTTAAAAATTGCTGACCTATTTTGCAAAATTAACGTTTTAGAGACGAATTTTGGACCAAAATCTGGAACCGAAATTGAGGCAACGTCAGTTCAAAATCTGGGTTTTGAATCAGATCTGAAAGGAATTCGTTCGCTGTTGACTTGGCCACCGCAGTATTCGCTTGATGAACTCGTGACTCGATTACTTCTATTTGGGCTAATTGTGACGGAATTTCTTGGTCTCGTCATTTTTGCGGTTGATCCGAGTCGTCCTCAACTTTTGTACTCGGCTCTTCCACCGGAATATCAAAATTTCAAAAGTTTCTTGGGGCTTTTCTCTGTTGAAATCATTTCTGTGACTGTCACTATAGTCTTTCTCCTCTTCTCAATTGTCACTGAAGGACTTTTCTTTGGCAAATGTCAATTGGAACTCCAGCAAATGAATTTTCAACTCAGGTAAAAAATTTACCCGGGTTTGATTTAATGTTTGTTATTAAAACAAAACTTTAAGACCTGGGCTGACATAGTTTTGTGCCAAAAATCAAGTTTGTAACTTTTCTGTGTCACTCATAATTCAGGATTTTGGATTTTTACGGTTTTGTGAACAAAATTGACAATTTTCTCATTTTGTGGGAAAACTGTGAGATTGATCGGGGTGTCTTTAAAGTAAAAGTTGTTTCTCACGGGCTCAAAATACTAATTCCTTTTTATCCCGTGCAAAAATGTTGATATTTGGCTGAGAAATCGGGAAAAATGTTTTCGGACATGTAAGGAAACACAGACATTAGTTACTCTAATTTGTTGCTATGGGATTTCGTAACTAAAGAAAAATATCAGTAAAGATGTCAATATAAAATGAAGGGAAAAGAGCAGAGATAATGGAAATGCAGTGTGAGCTGCAAATGATGATGAATTTTGGTCTCATAATTTAATATTAGTGGACAAATATGACGGAAATGTTCAAATCCCAAGTGTTTCGGAGCAAGAGCCGAATATTCATGTGCATTTGATTCTCAAGAGCGTAGATTTTGGATAGTTTTTGCTGAGAATTAAAAGGTTCTTGCTTTCCACATGTTTGCCGAGCTCATTCTCTTCGTATGTTCAAAATAGAGAGAAGAAAATGCAGAAGCGACGGAGCTCACTATAAAATCGACTGAATGTGAAAGAGGAAGCAAAAGGACTTTGACTCTCAAGTCTTAAATATAGAGTTTTGAGATTAGTTCCTTGAGTTAAGAGTCCAGCAGAAGAGGAAAAGAACATGACCAAAATCCAGTCGATACTTCAAAAAAGAAAAGGAGAGTGAAAATGTGATACAGGAAAAACAGGAAAACAAGGGTCAACTAAAAGAAATCTTTTGGGAACACAGATACGATTGCATTAAAATAGAAATAAGAATAAAACGCTCATGTTTCATCACGTTTCTCATTTCAAAACGTGGCGTTCCCCAAAATTTCACACCACAAAAATAAACACATTTTAAAGCTTTCCATTCATCCAATCATTACACCTTGTTCCAAAATCCGGGTGAAAATAAGTCTCATGAACTGGAAGCAAAATGTATTTCATTAAAAATAATGAATTTGCAATGCTTTGACGCCGTTTGGACTATTTTGGCTGGTTAGATCAGCTCCTTCACTGAAGATAATTAATATTTAAGTACCTAGTTCGACATGTGAGACTATTAAACTAGCTAAGTGGTTCTTCCTTCTGCGTTATCCTTTACTTTCCGCTGTATTTATGAATAACGATTTCACAAATTCCCATTAATCAACATGAAAACAAACCCGATTGAAACTCGAGTAGCACTTGCAGATTGTGCTGTGTTGGTTTGTGCGAGAATATTGTTCCTGTTATTGATTTAAAAGAATACATGACAACGAATTGTCGGGGTTTAGCCCTTTCTTCCTTTTGGGTTTTCCGTGAATATTCGGTGTGAACACAAAAATGGTGACAAAATGCTCAATGCTCTAGAACCGAATGATAAATCAAATGTACATCAAAACGCCCGCACCTCGTTCATTTGTTCGTTATAATTTCTGTGGTTTGGTTTGTGGTTAAGCTTGGACACCGATTTGTTGTAATCACGCCTGAAATGGGAGTTTTGGCAACTCAGAAACGTCGCGTGCGTCTTTCAGCACTTTGCAATGAGCATTTTGCACTACATCAATTTGAAGTGTCGGGTGCAAGACAAAATATCAGAAAAGATGCAGAAATAAAATGAATGAAAATGACCAGAGATAACGAGAAATACGCTTGGAGTTTCAGATGATTTCTGGTCTCATCATTCACGATTAGTCGAGAAAAGCACAGGAAATCTTCAGATTTCAAATGTGTCAAGGAAGAGCCGAATATTCGTGCGTATTTCAAGAGCGTAGAGTTTCGATAGTTTTTGTTGAGCAGAAAAACGAGTGTTGTTTTCCACATGTTGGCTGAGCTTGTCGTTGTATGTTCAGAATACAGAACAGAGAGATGAGAATGCAGAAGCGACGACTGTGAAAGAGGATGCGCCGTGGCTGTGACTCTTGGCTCGAGAGTCTCGGGTCTAGAGTTTTGAGCTGAGTTTCGTGACAGTCCAGAGGAACGGAAAGATGGCTAAAATTCTGTGGATACTTTAAACAGAGAAACGGAGAGTAAAAATGTGACGCAAGGAAATGAGGATGAACGAAACGGAGAATGAGCAAGAAAAAAGATGAAACATTGTCCACAAATCCACAAATCTTGTTCCCTTCGTCTCTGTTCCGTTGTCTTCTTTTACATCTTTTATGTACATTCTGGTCTTCTTGTGTTCCTCTTCTCATTGTGTGGTTTGCGCTGTTTTTCGAGTTTCCGAATTTTCAAACAGCAGAAATGTAACAAACATGCACATTTCCCTTCATCTTTTGCTGTTGTTTTGTGCCATTCCATATTTCACATCATGGATTCCAAAATCAAGGCGACAATAAGCCAAATGTGGAAGTAAAATACTTCTGACTAAAATTGAAACAACTAGCATAATTGGACGCCATTCGAAATACTTTAGTTCCTTGAGCTGAATTAAATGTGGTAGATATGTAGTTTTATACAAAGGGCGGACACCATATAAAATCAGTCTAAATTCATCAAGTTTTGAATTCCATCCAGTTTTTTTGCCTTGTTCGTATAAAAGGCTCCATCAGTCGAAATGAAAACAAATCCTTGTAAAAACTCAAATTACACTTACAGTTGCAGAATGCAGATTGTATTGTTTTGTCTTGTGTGTGAGAATCGTGCTCCACTTTCTGAGATTTGTTAACTTGCCGATTATAGATTATAGATCATCTAAAATCACACGCTGTACAAGCTGTAGCTATGATCAAGTATTTTGATAGTCTACAATAAAAATATCATGAATATCCTCGTTACACTGTTCAACAAGTACTTAAAACTACTGTTAAAAAAATAACGATCATTTGAATAATTTTGACGCCGTTTATATTAATAACTATAGTGTAACCACACGTCGTACCTACAGATTATTGGTTTGTACCTTGGTATTTAGCAAAATGTGTATTAAAATCGTAGAGGAATAGAAAAGAAGTTTGGCTGTTTCAATGTTTGCTTTTCGGAGGTCAGATCCAAATCTTGATGTAAACACAGACGTGCAGTATTTGAAACTTCTCTGTCTTCTGTTACGATATGTAAAAATTCCATGCTGAATGTGGTCGAGGTAAGAAATTTCATCTCCAAGTATTTTTTAGACCGTTGGATGTTGAAAGTATGGGAAAACAATCATTTACAATTGTTAACGTATGTTTAGTTATTAAAAAGAAAGCTATTTCCTTTTAGAAACTTTGTTGTTTGAAATTTTTGACTTGACGCCGTTCAAAAACATGAGCATTACGAAGGCAGAACAAAGTTCAGAAGATTTTTAGACAAGGACTAAATACTCTAAATGTGTGCGACTGTGTAAGAATTTCACAATGCAATTGCGGTAATTAGCGTCATGTCCTTTTGCTGCCCTCTTTTCGTTCACTCTCGGTTTTGTGTCCTTTCTTCTTGCATCTTTTTTATCTGCTGCTAATAATCTGAACTATTTCAAGTCATTTTAGCTGCACCCAGCAATGTCCATGTTTGGCTAAGGGAGTTCATCGTATAAATCCCAAAAACAACAGAGCAAACAAACAACTTTCATCAGAGGTACTAATCGCAAGTGCTCAGAAGAAAACGTCGTGGTCACCTTTTTGAGGTAAAAAAGGTAGCATTTGAAACAGCCCGAGAATCATCAGCATTTTTGTTGTCAATGACACTACAAATAAACAATTCCGACTGATCACTTTTTACTCTTGACTGTTGCTATGCTATACGATGCGAATGAATTAATTAAAAATCGCCCGAAAACATGAGACCCCTCAATTTTAAAATGGTACAAAATTCAACTCTCTTTTCTGTTCTGTCACATGTCAAAGTCTGCGAAAGAGCAAGTTAATCGAGGAACTGAACATATACGATTTACGAACTACTTAGAAGGAAATTGAGAACGGAAAAGGTACGTTTTCTCTTGACACTTTTTACTTGAACTCACATGTCAGTCACATGTCAAAAGTCAAAAGGAGAGGAACAAAGTCTAATTGTACATTGTTTTATGTTTTGTGTCTGCGCATTACTATCGATCGAAAGACTGATAAAAAATTTAAAGGTAAAATTGAAATTAAAATTGAAAGGTTTACTTTCCCATCACAACTCAAAAGTCGCCGTCGTTTCTCTTTTTTCTTTTCACATTAATTTTGTAGCTAATGAGCAAACAGAATTTGTCTAATGTCAACGCGAGAGAGGAGAAAAGCGAGTCAACTCAACGTAAAAATCAATCAATAATGCAGATCCAAAATAAAAAACTTCTCATTTTGAAAATGAGAAGTTTAGACGCCGATTAAGGTTTTTGTGTGCACCTAGTTATTCATCACTTTACAGTTCCAGGTCGAATATCTTTGTAGCTTGACTGTTTTCTCACTTAGTATCACACGAATCATAATCTAAGGCATAGTAACTAAACATACGTAGCAAACTTTACTGAAGGTTTTTTTATTTACATCTCTCTTGGTTTTAAGTTTTGAGAATTTCAGTTAATAATAATCAAGACTTTTAAACTCGGGTTTTTGATGCGCACATTTTAAATAAAGATATTTAAGCCAGGCTTTTTATGATACGTTCTCGCTGTTAATGTTTTGCAAACTCAGAATTAGTAGTTGATGGTTGAATTTATATTTGAACGTTTTTACAGCCGTTCCGATATCAATTCGTCGTTTTCCTCCGAGTTTTTTGGAATTCAAATTACCAACCGCCGAAACCGCTGGCTGCTTTTCACGGTGCTCCTGAATTTTATGGTACATAAAATAAAACTTGATTATTAGTTGACTTTGATGAGATTGACTTGTGAAATGAGTGTGATGCGAATTTGGGTTGGCTGCTGATTTCAGGTGGAGTTGATTACGGCGGCGAGATTTCGGGATTGAGTCACCACCAAACAGATCCAAATCCGTGGCACTATCCGCTCTCGTTGCATCAAAACTTCCACCACCATCGACACACAGAAATCCCATATTCAACGTCTCAAAAGTAGAAAAAATTTCTTGTTTATTGTAGAAATTCAACGTCGTTTAAAATATTATTGAGCACGAGATGCATACCGTGACGAAAGAAATGTTCATTTTCTTTTCATCAACGGTACACACAACTTACAGATTACAGATAAAGCCGTTCTCGTTTACAAATAAATTAACTTTAAGGTATTTTAAATCAGAGTTTAGCAACTTCCAATGAGATAAGGCATCACACAGCATATTGTTTTAACTTCAAGGCCGGTTTTCTGCTTCTTCGAGTTTATTATGAAGTGTAAAGTTTTGGACGAAAAGTCCTGGATGTGTTTAAGTTTGAAGTGTATTAGATTTTAGTTGTGGTGAGGATCAACGTCAATGTCAAAATCCACACTTTAAAATTCAAGCTCCAACTTTTCGCGTTCTATTTTGATGTTACTTTCTCTTTCACCACCGCATCAAAGTACTTTTGCTTTTATTCTTACGTAATCAGCTATGGCCTTTCTTCTTTTTCTGTTCGTTCTTACCACATTTTGTAATTTGGTCAGAGGTAAAGTCAAAGCTGAAGTTAGGACTTCTAGAGAACTGAACATTGTGAAAGCCTGACTTGGATAATATGCAGCTCGTAGCTACGCTGAGCGCTGAGTATTTCTGTCAGATATGAAAATGAGATGAAACGTAAACGGTTCTTTTTTCTTCTTTGTAGTGGTAGCCTTTTAGTTTTAGTGTGGCTTTGAGCTTTGTTCCGTTTCTGTATCAAGTGTACAAAATGTACTATCTTCATTTCTTCATTATGATTTAGAGCAGCCACTCAAAACTCATTGCTAATCAACAACCAACATTGTTCGTCTTCCCGTGGCAACGATTTTATTCATTGACAAAATAACTGATGAAA
>JAQGBH010003307.1:0-20367 GCA_034698265.1 Sminthurinus aureus | reverse complement strand
GTCATGGGTGCAATTATAGGGAAAGGGTACATGCCCTTTCTAATGGTAGGGTTCCCGTTAACCTCCGACCTTTTTTTCGAACACTTTTCGGACAGACGGACAGAATTAGTGTTTTAGAGAAGTATATGATAAAATAGGTCAACCTTTCCTCAACATAACCGAATAAGGAGTAAGAATAACGGGTTTTACATTGAACGCTATACACTAGACACTAGACACTAGACTAACAGAAAAAACCAGTCCGAAACTGGAACTGGAACTGGAATTGTTGAAAGTTGAAAGTATTAAATTGATCTATAATCTGAAATCTAAAATCTGTAATCCACATCCGACCTTCACCTGTTACCGCGAATCTCCGTCCTTTCTATAAAAAACAGTAAATACACAACCAGTATTTCAATGAAACCGGTAACCGGCAAGTACACACAATTGCTTTGTCTATTTTCTTTTTACGTATCTTTACTCGCAAATATTTTCTGCATGCTCCATACTCGATGCAAACTTACTTTGTTAGTGGACTTGACTTCAAGTTGACGTGGAATCATCATACTGCTCTTATTCTTGATTCTTGATGTATTTAAGCCGTAAACTCCCGTGTACAGCTATTTTGCTAAACTCTAGATTTTAGACTATAGACTGTATCCAAAATGATGAGAGCAACTTTATTACATTTCTACTACATTTGAATCCAATCCAATCCACGTACACTTATATCGTCGCTCTACGTATAGAGATTTTTGTTATTCGTCCAACGGCAAATTGTACACGTTGTGTAATCAATTTCAGTTTTCCCAATCACCAATATTCCAAAATCCAAAATTCAAAACCTTCAGAAAAATTCCACTCTCCATACTTCATACACACATAGATACTCTCTATGTGATAATATTCAAAATTCAAAAGTATTGAGTATCGTGTATCGAGTATTGAATATGCCTATCGGAAATATAGAGAGATTCAGTGACTTGTGAAGCCGAGCTCGGCTCGGCTCGGCTCAGCTGGACATTATCTGATTGCTGTACTTAGGAAACTAATGCATGCTTAAGGCCTTGGTGATCAAATTTGATTAATTGGTTTTACATTGCACGTGTTTCTCCAAGCCAACCGCATGCACCTACAATCTACAACCTACAGAGTTGCATCTCACTGACTATGGTACTTTTAGTGCGTGCATCTTGCATCTCTATCTCTATGGAGAAAAAGAGAAGGGGAAAACTAAAGGAAATTAAAGAACACGGTAGACTCATCTGAACATTATACATTGAACGCTGAACATGCAGATAATTCAAATGATCAAGTATCGACGAATTTCCCATGAACATTACAAAATACAAAATACAAAATGTAAAGGTAATTGAAAGCCGTTCCCAATGCACATGCACACACAACACACCACACCACACCACACAACTTTTACTTTTTTTCATTCCCATCAGTTTCATATTACGCATTTGCTAGATACTTCATCCTCAAGCACCACCACCAACAAGTTTTTGTACAGTAAGGTGCAGTCATGCGTTGAAAATAATGACTATCGACTATCGAGTTTGGAGTTTTGTATGATTGAAATTAGGAATTTGAGTGGATCCGCACAAAACACGGAACAAAACGGTAAAACTGGGAATTTAAAACATGTTTGCATGTTTGTTTGGACTTGGATTTAAATTTGCCTTCTTTATGTCCTAACAAATCTGCTTAGAATAAATGAGATTGAATTTCATGTGGATAGTCAATGCTGAAATTCATCACTCATCATTTATCACACATCTAAATCTGACTTTATTTGTTATTTTTAACTGCATGCTAAAATAAAAATTGTCTTTGACATGCTTAGATCTTTGACATTTGACATCCATCTTGAAATTGACTGGGCATATCTCATTTGTACATGGACATAAAAGAGGTTGAGTTTAAATTTTTGTTGAGTATTGAGTAATTGACCGTCATTTTATGAACAAAGTTATCAGGGAAAAGATCAGATTTTCCATTTTCCCCTGTGATGTTCTTCCGCTGTGTACTATATCTGTATTGTAGTTTTTGTGTAGATAGTAGATAGTAGATAAATAGACCGGGAATAAAATGAGCAGCATTTTGATGATTTAGATGGTTAGATTTTAGACGCACATCTAGAATCTACAATCTACAATATTTAATCTCAGAGCAATAGAGCACACAGCCCAGAATCCAGAACCCAGAACATATCACTACAACAAAATTAGGAGCAAGTTGACTTTAAAGTAATTTAAATGAGATGAGAGGGCGCGGTGACTTCCTGTGAATTTCCATTCCATTCAACGCCTTTTCCTTCAAACTCAAAACTCCAAACTCTAAACTCTGAACTGAATAATTTCCTGTGTTATTTTAAGCCATGTATCATCCAATCCAATCCAGGATTTTATACTGTTTTCTTTGTTACGTACACTGGCTAAATCTAAATCTAAATCAAAATCGAGTGGATCTGGTCGAGTGCAATCAGTTCCTCATCCTCTGCCTGTGATTTACTGGTAAAAGCACACAAACAACAAACACAAACACATGCATTCGCTCACACAGCATAAAGGACAAAGCACACCCTTTCATTTCCATTTTCCATCCTCATTTTTTCATGTGATACCTGTAGCTCACTTGATATCCGCACCAAATACCAAATTCTCATTCCCTCTAAACTCTTCTATCTCTGTCTCTGTCCTCTCATTTCCTTGGATTTATTACCCTTGATAACCTTTGCCTAAGCAACTTATTGCCTAGCCTGACTTGAGAGTTGGCCATCTTGTATTTTCATAATAAACCCAAAAAACTCGAAAAAAAATATACGTTTAAACTCTAAACATTGGCATTACTCGTACTCGTAGGAAGTAATCGACTTGAGTATACAGAAAAGAAAGGTAATATGACAAAGTTGATTAAAAATGAATGAAATCTGTGCATATAGAATGGAAAACATAAATCAGTAAAATAAGACTTTTCCTATTATTACAAGGTGAATGAAACTCGGGAGATTCCGGTATTTTGTGATGGAATGAACATGAGTTAAAAGTTTAAGCAGAGGGAAGAGGAAGAAAAACAGAGAGAGCGAATGGGCAACTCATTTCCTTAACTACTGATCCGATTCTTGATTCTTAATTTTTACTCTTCCTTCTTTTGTGGATAATTCTATTACTACTGATTCTTTGTACATAAATTTTGTACCAATTATTCTCACAGCAAGACACAAGACACAAGACACTTTTGGTTTTTTAACTCTTTCCTGATTTTTTAGGCCCGTTTTAGTTTATTTATCTCTTTTAAATAGTGACACATGGCATCGTACTCTCAGGACAAAATTAAAGAAGAAATAGTGTAATACGTGTAATTTGTATGTAAACATAATCCAAAATCAAAATCATTGTTATTATTATTTTAAATGCATATTTCCCTTCATTTCCACATGAAACCGGTGAAAATTAGTGAATGTGCATGACTTACACATTTTTTCTGTGGATTATATAATTACGGTTATCGTAGTTGCAAGTGATACGGATTATGTAACAGAGAGAGAGAGAGAGAGGAAGTGAGAAAGTTATATGTGGACAAGGTAAATAAATACTTGTGTGAATAAAATATAATCCGTTCAATATTCAATATGCACAAATGCAAGTCACGTCCATTATATTTGGAATGACATTCCGACCTCTCTCTTTCACTCTTTGTGTTTTGTGTTGGTACCACGAGACATCTTTCTAAGCGGTGAGACAGGACGTTCGCTGGTTCCTCGCTGATGCTTTGAATTTTGAATGGAATATGGAATCGTACGAGGTGTAATGTGTAATGAATCAAGAATCAAGTAGATTGTCTTCTTTTACCCTTTACCGTTTACGCACCAAGTGTTATTGTTTGTCATTTTTTTGAGGACGGGTGAACAAAAGGGATGTTTGGCTTGAGTTTTGAGTTGAGGATGACTGTGAAATCTGGAACTGGAGTAGGATATGTTTTTGTTTTTTAAAATAATATTTTCCCTCAGTCATCAGCCATCAAATTTCAAATACGTTTTACTTTTTATACCTTTTTACATCCAGTTTAAAAGGTAAAAGGTAAACCACACGTTTTATCTATAGGAAAATAAACTGATATCCATTGTCTATTGTCTACTGTCTATAATATATATTTCTATAATAAGCTCAAGACTCTAGACTCTAGACTCTAGACACAAGACTCAAAATTCAAGGGGTGACTCATTCTCTCCAAATAACTATGATATGCACTGTTATCAAAATCCAAAGCCAAATCCAACTTTTCCCTATCTGACACGTGTACTAAAAACTAAAACTTAGGCCTCTGTTTGTGCTGTGTGCAGTCACAAGTCAAAACAATTTAGAATTCAGTAGTTTTCTTGTTTTGTTTGGTATTTGGTATCTACTAGCGTCGATACGTCTGAGTTTTTTAAGTGACTCTGTCCAAAGCTATAAATATCTATACACCAGATAGTTATGAATTATGAAGAAATCTCAAATAAAATTGTTTATTTGGTAATTCCTCTGTCATTAAGCTTTACATTGGATATCGGATATTCTCGTATTGACACTGACAATATTTGTGATTTGTGATTTGTAATGCATTTGGAATTTGGAAATAGTAGAATCTACTGCTTGTTTCAAGGTTTTTCATGTATTTTATGCTTATGGTGAAATTATTACAGCATATCGGAATTAAATTAGAGGAGGATGGATGAGGTTTGAATTTTGAATATTAGCGATGATAGCGTGTAACCGAAACAGCAGGGCAGATCTGTAGAGGAAAAAAGACGACGGGGTGTGCAATGCTCGTTGCTGCTCAGCTGAATTTCCTCTCTTTCTCTCGTACATGAGGTTTATATTTTGTGTTTTGTATCTATTATCCTAGATTTGGATTATACATGGACTCGCTGTTGATTTGGATGTGGATGTGAATGTCGGTGCCGGTGTTCTTCCGGACGTCCGACATCACATTCACAACTCATATTCGTAATTCCTAAGGTGAAGGAAAAAAATTAGACATGATTTATGTCTCAATTTATTTATTACTACAAACTACAACTTCCCACACCCCACATTTCCACAATTTCCCGCAATCACATTCACAAATGCCAAATACCACACATCAAATACTAATGCACACTTGACACTTTACCTGATAAAATAAAGTCTAAAATGATAAACAAATCCACATGATTAATTACTTTTAAGATTATTTTTGTAGCCTTGGGATTTGTAACTTGTGACAAATAATATTAAAAATAATGATATTATTATTAAATGGTTTGAATTAAAATATTGGTGTCTGTTTTATGTTTTATGTACACATGCCTCATTTACATTAGCCTAATTTAATATTTAATATTTAAACTGAAAGAAAAGCCAAGAAAACAGATTCTCTTTATCTCAATTGATGCGTATTGAATGCTGAAAGGGATTGAAAGCTTTTTCTCCTTCATCATCAGTTTCATGAAGAGCAGTTGAAAAATGATAATTAACTCTTTGCCCTAAAAATCTATCACCAAAAAATTAAGAGTACTTCTACAGACAGAAAGAGAAGGATGAAAAACTCAAAACTCAAAACTCTTAACCAAAATATTCCAGTTGCAGTTCAGTTGAGTGTTGATTAATGTTATTTCTTTCAGTTTAGAACTTTTGAGTCTTGAGCACTGGGCATTGAGAGTTGAGAGCAACAGATAGAGAAGAGCCAGTTACCAGTTGCCAGTTGTACTTTGATAGATAAAAGAGCTGTTGACTGTATTTTGTATACTGTACATACTGACGTTAAATGGATTTTAAGTGTTTTCTGTCATCGTCATCACCATGATTTTCTTCCATTATACTACACACTAGACATTAGGCTGATGCTCCAGAAAATCACGCAATTCATGCAAAATGCTTAGATCTCAGATCACACTAATCAAGACAGAATTGGGCAGAAAAATATGCAGTGTATAAAAAATATTACTTGTAGATTTTAGATTCAAGAGCCAAAATCCAAAATCTTGACATATGCACGCAAAATCGCAATTTTGAATTTTTCATACATATTCTGTAGCTCATTAGAACTAAAAAATAACAAGACGGGTCTAGAATCTAGAATTTAGAATTTAGAATCTATAATTCAAATTTAATTACTACGAGCCGGACCTGAATCCTAAATATTTTAAATTCCTTTTAGGTTTACAAAAATTTGAATTTAATAGGAATTATGTAGACGCATGACTTTTAATTGGGACTGGATTGACCATGGCCAAGCTTTGTATTGTGTATTGTGTGTGAGGTTTGAATTTTGAATTTGCAAGTATGCAGATTACGGACAAATGTCCAACATGAACATAAAAATCAAACGGACACGCAGTCCTGTTTACACTTTACACTCGAATCTGATGATGCGAATAACTAAAACTAGTCAATAGTCAAGGGAAAGGACATAAAAGTTTATTGTGACTGGATGTTTTGCTCATATTTTCTACTTTGCATAGACTGTACAATGTACACAATTCTCAGTATTTTAAACCTCCAGCATTGGGCTGTGGCCTTGTTGTAACAGCAGAAGCAGTGTTATATATATATTATATATATAGTAGATACTAGATACTAGACATTAGGTATGCGCACTTGTGGAGCTGTATTCATTTTATCCTGTACATTGTACATTTTGCACGATACACGATACAGAGTGAATATTGAGTATTGAGTAGTCAGTTTTACTTGCAACTTGTGCATAAAGATTGAATCATATTGAGAGCTAAGAGTTGGAAATGTCGAGTACAGCATTTAAAATTTCCAATAATGGTTGACTCTGATGCTCAGAACTCAGAAGCGACCAGGCAAAGAAAGGTTATGCCTTCCTTATGGCTGGTTTGTAGTTTGTAGTTTGTAGTTTCATAATAGTCAGTGTAGTCGTAGATTGTAGATGAGGATTGAGAATACAAGAACGTCGTACAGTATTTCATTTACATGTGAGCAAAGACAGATATAGAGAACACAGATAAAACAGATAATACAGTCATTTACAGTCATTTTCTTGTGTGAAAATATTTGCATATTGTAAGTTGTGGCCCTTGATTCTTGATTCCTGATCATAAGTCGTACATCGTAGAGTGAGCCAAAAGCCAGAATCAGTTAGAGTCAGAACAGAGCAGAGATGGAAGAAAGAGAGAAGGAAAAATTATTGTTATGGGTGCACGTGTTTATCAGTGTAGAGTTTAGAGCGTCGTACAGTCATTAGTTGGTCGACGTCACAGCGTCATAAAAAGGGGAGTGATGAGATGCTGATGGAACCAAAGTCCACAATAATAGACTGAACGCTGAGCACTCACAATTGACACTATGTGCTTACATTTTACACTAGACACTAGATAAACTTGCATTCAAATCAAAATTTATCATTTGCATCCTTTGAAATCATGTTGAATCTTGAATCTTTAATCTTGAACGTACAAGGAAAATCTAAAAATATTTAGCAGTCCAAATGTTTAAATTATTATAGATTTTTTTAGATTTTGGTGACCAAATGGAATTATTTAGCACACTTGAAAAAAAAACTTAAAGCGTATCAATATTTCTCTCAACGCTCAGTGCTCAAGTCTCAAGTCTAAGTGTAATCGATATTGACTTGTTAGACGGAATGATTTATGATTTATCAAGTAGGACATGGGAAGTAGGAAAAAACAAGAGGAGGAAATTATGCCTAGAATCTAGAGTCTAGAGTATAGAGTCTTCTTTAATATGAATTATAAATTAGAAGGCTGTGGCTGTGGGCAATGGGCAATCCTTTGGATTTAATAGAGTTCAGTGAACGTTCTTCAAAAAATGATTGAGATTTGAGAATTGAGAGTCAGTATTGCCTTGACATTGGATTTAAAATTTGAGATTTGGGTCCTGTGTTTTGGGTTTTGTTCCTTCTACTGAACATGGAGTATGGAGTATTTTGTTCAAGAGCGACCATCTGGATCTAAAACTTGAAATTTAAAACCTAAAGCCTAAAGCTGAAGCTGAATAATCTGCATATTTGTTAAAGAGTCTTTACAGGAAGCAAGAAAAATCATCTCATCTCCTCATCCGCATTTGCATTGGCATTGTCAATTATAAAAACACATGATCTTCAACATGGACAGAAAACAGAATGTGCAGTGTATTGTGTACAGGCATCGTCAATAAATTCTGTACAATTTACAATGGAATCAATATGCATAATAAAAATTTTCCACCCATCAAACATGAAACATTTGATAGCTGACGAGTGACGAGTGACGAGTTACATTTATTATTTAGTTGAAACTTGCTTCAAAATTCAACATTCAACATGTTTCCATTTTCCATCGACTCGCCATTGACTACATTGACTAGTGAATATCGTCAGCTGTATTCTGTATTTCCTACTTTGTATTTACGTCTCATGTAAAACAATTAATTTTCTTTTCATTTACTTGCCTTTCCACTGTCCACTGTCGATTCATTAAACATTTCTCTGTAATAACATTCAATGCACAATGTATGTGGCATCTTTGTTCTTTGTTCTTTGTGTAGTTTACACTTTATACATGGTTGAGACTTGAGACTTGAGACGGTGTTTAAACACGTGCATAGGATTTGAATCAGTCTGATGGTTCCTTGGTAAAGTTGACCATGTTGTGCTTTTTATTTTTCCTTCCACATTTACTATTTACATAAGGTTCATTTGTTCATTTATTCATGCTCCATTTGATTTTGACTTGCGAGTTTAGCCTATTATATATTATGTGCTTCTGTTGGACTCTGTGGCTGTTGGTCTGCACTCTGTAATTAATCTTGCTTTATGGTTATTTTTGTATTGTCCTATTTTATTCCATCCCTAATTTGACATTCCTCAGCTGACAACTGACAACCAGAGAAAGAAAGAAAAAGGTGAAACAAAACGTGAGACATAAAATCCTCTTTTTATTTTTGCTTTTCTTTTCATACATCAAAAATGAAGATTAGAGCCAAACGGTCAGCTTTGAAAGAGCACGTACTACATTATTCATCTTTGATAGAGTACAGAGTACAGAGTTTAGAATATGGAGAATGGAGAATAGTATAAAAATGGAGATGAAAGGAATTAGGACAAAAAATATTTAAAATGCCAACCCCAATGCCAATGCTAAAGATATCCAGAAATACCACTAATACATTATGCTTAGTAGGTACGATATAAGAAATCTTGTGTATTGTCTTTGGCCCATTTCTCATTTCTCATTTCAATATGATGATGATGATGACGGCTGTAGCTGTAGACTGGACACTGGACAGAACGTGACAGACAGTTCAGTGACGGGATAATTTCCCGTCATTGTAATGTAGGGCATTTGTTACAAATTTTCAATTGGTTTTTCAGCCCGATGGAATTTGGATTCAAGGCTCAAGGCTCGGGATTCCAGGACTTTGGACACTGGACTTTTGACCAGTGGAAGAAAACATTGTCACGTGCACATTGCAGATGCAACGGGCAGTTGGAAATAAATGGTTTACAGTGTACACTAGACAGTGTAATTTGGTCATATTTCTTCCATTTATCACTACGCTTATGCTCTTATGATTGCTTAGTCAAAGATGATTTAAAGGACGACTCATTTGGAACCGGAATCACTTTTGTCTAATTACCACTTGTACTCACAGCTCACAGCACAACTTGCTACTTGTTTTCATCCCTGAACAAAAATTCCAGCTTGGTTAATTCTTCGGAAGTCGTATTATTATGTAATATTATGTGATAAGTAAAAAGAAAGAGGATGATATATCTCCTATTTCCATTTCCCTGGACCCTGGACCCTGGAGGTATAATACATTTAGGATATTTTTGCCCAAGGAAGATGAGTCCTATATGAGTCAACATTACACATATCTTAAATGAGCCGGTACTAGTTTCTGGTTGTTGGTTGTTGGCAAATGGTAAATTATCCGGCTTCTTCAAAAGTGAAAAATGTCCAAATAGTTCTTTGTCCAATCTTTCAACTCTCCAACCAGTAACTAACAACTTGTAACTAGGATGGCAATTTATGACATGACATGAAAAAGGAGAAAAATGGTCATATTTAGTTCACAGTCAACAGTCAACAGTCGATAGTTGAACAACAAGAGAAACTGGCCGCGGAAAAGGGCCAGAAGCCAGAAGTCAGAAAAAGAAAGAACTGGAACTACATGGAGGATCGAGGATCGAGGATCGAGGGAATTGTTCAACTTGGAGAATTATTAGAGAATCAAGACCAAAAGTATCTACGCAAGTTTTGAAGATTGTAATATGTAGTTTAACATTGAAGATTGAAGAGGAGGCCAAGGCATGTTAACAGTCATTTACGACTATACACTCATGTTTAACAAACCCCCAATGACCAGCGTAGTATCACAATGCAATGTACATGATCTAAGTTTCTTCTCCACTCTCATACTGCGTACATTTGTGGTAGTTGGTAGTCTTTAGCGTTGGGCATTGAGCATTGGGAAATTGGTGTGAGATAGATCCAGCTGGCCACACATAACACTCTTTCTCTGTCTCTGTCTCTCTGTACAACACATTGGACGGTGCACATGTGACAGAACGTAACAAGGAGCGCTTCCTGACTTGTTTGAAAAATATGAGAGATTATTTTTCTCCGTTTCAGTTTCTCTCTTTCTTTTTCTGGTTCCTTTTCGTCTTCGTCGTCTTTGTTTCTCAGGTTTCAAAGAAACGCTTTGTTGATCCTCAATGTCAACAATGACTTTGACTAGGGCTGTGACTGCTCACTGCTCACTGTCCAGAGTTGAGGGTTAATGTTTCATTGTGACTGCCAAATGGCAGAGCAACTTGAATGGTAAATGGCAAATTGTGACTGAGCTACATTACACATTACACACTATACATTACACAGGACAACTGACAATTGACCATTGAAATTCTCAAGAAATAATCAAATTACCTGCGGACTGAATACTGAATACAGTGTAATTTTCAGGAACGAGTTGGGAGTTTTGATTTTGGGTTCATCTTTTTCTATGGAACAAGGAACAACATTAAACTCTAAACTCTAAAAACTAAACTTGAGATTTGAGATTTGAGATGATACTTGAAGGATTTCAAGCGTATGGAAAAGGAGAAGGTTAAACTGATTAGGAATGGATCCACATGTTTAGAGTTTAGAGTTTAGAATAGAGTTTTTCTTATTTCTCCCTTGTTTGAATTCGAATTCAACCTTACAAAGCATAGGCAAATGTACATGTGTTGTTGGTTGTTGACACTATTGGTTATTGGATAGTACGGATGAGTATTGAGTATTGAGTATTGTGCATTACTTTACTCTGAAATTTGGATGGATGAATGTTCAAGGAATAAATTGTAAATAGTAAATAGTAAGTAGTAAATTTATGACAAGAGAAACTGAGACTGAGGCTGAGGCTGAGACTGAGAAAAGATAGAGCAAATAGTGAGGAGAGTAGGTAAACAGTAAATAATAGATTGATGTCACATAGTCAAAAGTGCGTAGGAAAATACTAATAGAAAAATTGAAAAGTATAATAGACAACAAATGGACAATAGACAATAGTATATTGTAGACTGTAGACTGTAGACTGTGGAAGCAAAATCCTCCTGACGCCAGACACAGCGTGTAAAGTGTAAACCTTTTAAATGCAAAGCTCAAAGCTCAATGCTCAATGCTCAATAACCACCAGACACATGTACATATTCATTCACATGGACAGTAGATGGTAGATATATAGAGGATATATAGAGGTATAAGTACATGAACTCTTACACCTCACACTTTGCACATATGCATTTGGAATAGGAGACAGGGACAGGATATTGTTGACGTTTAAGTAGCAGAAAGGAGAAAGAGCCCAAGCGCATTTTCTTCCTCTTGGTATTGGTATTGGTATTGGTATTGGTATTGGTATTGGTATTCTTCATGCTTAATGTGTAGTGTATGGTGTACATGATAAAATGGAGAAGGACTGAAATGAGCCGCACGCACAAGTGTTTACAACTTGTGACTTTTCACATTTTCCGTGAAAACAGAGACAGAGTCAGTAGTCAGTGCAAGTGGAAAATGACGACATTTCTTTGTGCATGTAAATATGTCTGTCCACATTTACATCCAAAATCCACGATCCACGATCCACATGTATAATGTATAATATAATGGATAATGGATACACGTCAAATACACTGGATAATATAATCTACATATGTACACTTATTTTACAACGAGTGAATCGTCTTAACATTTTTTCTACATGTATCACTCATTTTTACAGTACGTACACTCTACATTCTACATTCTACATTTAACAGCATACTGGATACACAAAGTTCATGTGTGTCCACATCTAATGTTTCTAGTATCCATGTTATTGAGGTCCCGTTTTCAGTGTCTCCAAACACTCAGAAAATAAGAGACATTGCCATTATAATTATATTACTATTACTCACCAACAACACTCACAAGATATATATACCATATTATAGTCTATAGTGAGTGCATGTGTGTCGTATGTATTGGATGTGTATAGGCGTACTCAAAACTCAAAAGTAGAGTGAAAATTAGTGAGGTATGACTCAATTGTCAATAGTCTAGAAACAGAGAGTCACACATGTACAATGTACATTGTACGTGCATTTTGTATGCTTTTGTGTGTATCACGTGCATGTGCCTCTTTCTACATGCTCCAGACTCTGTAAAACTTGGTATGTTTTATTATTATTATTCGTCTTCTTCTTGTTCTTCTTCTTATATAAGTGTAACTACCCACTTGTTTCTTGTTTCACCCTGGAATATCAATATGGATACTTAATACTTAACTTTATAACTTATATCAGTATGTTTGTGCGTTGGTGCCTTGGACAGAGGAAAAGGGGCTAGGCCAAGGAAACTTATGATCCTTACACTACACACTACAGACTGCAGACTATGTATGCAGCTGGGCAGAATTAGTGCTAATTAGTTATCTCCAGTTTTCCTCCACTTGATAGAAAAATATCAAGACATTGAATCTTTTACCATCCTCAATCCACAATATCGCATGTGTGTACTTATGTACGGATCTGTCTGTCCAATGCGTTTTTAACCCAACCTTTTTTTACAAGCATTGCATCTGTTTCTTCCTCTTTTTTATCTTTTCTTCTGTCTTGTAGTTGTGGGTATTTCATAATATTTGTGTGAACACAAGTTGAACTGGAACTGAAACTGGAACTGGGCATTCAGTATCCATAAGCTCAAAAAACCCAAAACCCAAAACTCAAAACTCAAAACACTGACCATATGCAATATTATGTATTGCTCTCGTTTTTTGGGTAGGATTGTGTAATTTCAGTACATGCTGCAACATTGAAACATGTTACACATGCCGTCCGTTCTTGACTTTTCATTTTCGTCTTCCTATTTCTGACGGAATAGAACGGATGCGGAAAATCACAAGTGTTCTCTCCTGCTCTTTTTAACGTTTCTTAGTTACTGTTGTCAAAATGATGTAAATACTAATATTACTAATAATACACAACACAATGGAGAGTTGGTGAAAAGGTTTCTGGTTTTTGTACTTTGTGCTTGGTAATTTTGGTACTTTTAAACTATTTTAAACTTTGTTCATCTGTCATGATTCAATAGACCGGTGTTTAGTATCTAGTGTTTACTGTTTAGTGTTTTGTATTTAGTATTTACTGTTTAGCGGTTTGGTCATCATGTGTAATACGGATATTTGGCGCTTTTGTCTTGTCCCTCTTGTTCCACTGTTCTCTTCTCTAATGATATTTCCTCAAATCCTCTATTGTCTGATAGATAGTTAGATAGATTGGTTGTAACTGAGGTTAGAATTAAGGGTAGTTTGTAGTTTGTAGCTTGTACTTTATTATTATTAGGTTCAGCCTCATCCAATCCCATCCTATTCTGTGCTGCAGTAGCAAAACATGGAACATGGAACATGGATTTTACCCTCATCATTTACAATCAACAGGAAAGAAAGAATCATCATCAACTCTCATTCTTTTCTTCAGTCAATAAAGGCAAAAAGATAGAGATAGATGCAAGATACATAATTAAGATGGAAATAGAAAAACAAGAGGGAGAAGAGAAATGGAGAGAAAAGAACAGTTATCACAATTTTCTAATAATGTACCTCCAAAGCACAAAGCACAAAGTACAAGGTACAAGATAGAAAAAAATAGATAAAATCAAATGTATCTCTTCAAACACAGATATTCCTTCACCATCATGTATGTAACAGTAGAGCTTTCTTCCACTGTATTATTAGATTATCTCTCCTCTTTCTTCAAAAATTTGGGTTGGAAAATAGAAAATAGAAAATGTGATAATACACACATGACAGAAAAAATACTCAAGATGCAAGACTCAAGAGAAGCACTTTCACAGTTCACATAGTGTCAAGATGATGAGTCTCTTGCTCCAACTAATGCGACTAATGGTTCGTACAACTCACGCTTTATACCTCATACGTATGTGCCTTCAATCTATGAAATGAGGGAAAATTCACAGATATTCCAGCACACACACACCAAACACCAAACACGCAACACAAAACACACAACAAACACACAGACACGAGAAAAGAAATTTCATCCCAGTTCTTCGTACTTAGCTAAAAATATCATGACCATTACAGTACCGTGGGGAGCATTAAGCCAAAAAGACACACACACACACAGACACAAAAAAGAGACTTGAAAAAAATCTTAAAATCTCAGTCTCTCTCTCTCTGTTTTCTTATATTTTTTCATGTATCTTAAGCTAAATTCTTGGTATGATGTCCTCTCGTCGCCCATAATTTTTCATGTCACCCTTCGATTAAACAGCTGATTTTCTCCGAGAAACTCTAATTTTCTCGTCAATTTGCCAATATGAATGTTTTGAATTTCTTTAACGGTTTTCCATGTTCTAACTCTGTGCTGTTTGTTCAGTGTTCAATGTACAATGTACAAAGTGCACTGTACACAATACACAGACTCACATGTAGAATTTAGAATTTAAAGAGAAATGCAAATAAAGGCAGAGTAAACATGGATTACAAATCCAAATAGTTTGTTTCAAATTCCTCAATGTGGGCTCAAGTTTGTCGAGATCAAGTAAAGTAGCTTTAGAGTTGAGAGTGTAGAGTTTGGAGTGTAGAAGAGGCCAAACCAAACCAAAACACTCACATAATTATCTACCCACTCTTATTCACTATTTTGAAAACATTTCTTGCAACATTTTTTTCTCATATTCAAAAATACAAAATACGCAACATTTCCCTGTACTTTGTACTTTGCACCATGTCAACTGTTCACATTATACATTTTAGACTCTGGCGTCAAATTTTAATCGAGGAAAAGGCTTTTACATTTCACACTTTCCGTTTCCCACTTTACACACGACAAGATTTGCAAATTTAAATATTTCTTTAGATTAAAATAATCCTCAAAGTTTATTTTGTTTTTCTTTCTGGGTCGAAAAGTGGCAGATTTATGGAATTTTTCAACTGGTTTCAAAATAAAAAAGAGGAAACCTTTACAGAATGTACAGTAATTTGTCATCAATAAGAAAAAATATAAAAGTATAGAATATAGAGTATAGAGTATAGCGGTAGAGAATGGAGATGTAGGAAATGATGAAGAGTGAAGAAGCCAAGAAAAAGAACGGGGAGAACCGGGAAAAGGATTTTTATCTAAAATCTAGAATCTAAAACGTGAGGCATTAGGCAGACACCTTTTGCCTTATGGCTGATGGCTTATGGTTGATTGATAATAAATGTAATGATAGTAATAACAAAACGGCAGATGATATTTTTGGGCAAAAGTTGTAAAAAATGCAACGTGTAATTGTCAAGTCTTCATTCTTCATATTTACTTATATTTGATCTGTATCTGGAATCTGGAGAGGTTGCGGAAAGGTAAAATGAAAGAGAGGGAGTTAAAAATCAAGAATCATCTCAATCTTCTGTGAAATTTTTTAAATCTAAAAATGATGGTCGACTCCAGGTTTTGGTTTTTGGTTTACCGTGCTACCCGTTCTGTTTTCTTCCCCGTTTTCTCTTCTCTCGTTATTTTATTGTTCATAGTTGATAGATTATAGATTGTTGGAGTGTGTGATAGAGTGTGATTTTCACCCGTGAATGTGAAAACAGAAAAAAATATTACATTATATTAGATGTGATGAGGGATGAGGAACATGTGAAAGAGCGTCGGAGAAAAAAACAACTAGAAAAAAAGGTGTTTTTAGTTTTTAGATCTTATATTAGATAATGGAATGGACATTTTGTTTCTTATGAGATCTGTGACCAACCCACATTGTACTTTATGATTATCCAGTTCCGTCCATTTCCTTTATTTCCAGCTCCACAGCCCATAGTTATTATTATTATTACCTATTTTTTGAAAAGTGTATAATATTTCCAAATTGGATCATACAAAAAGGGAAAAAAGCACATTGGAGATATCTCATCTCATCTCATCTCGTCGTCTTCATCTTTAACTTGATAAGTCTGTTAGCTCAAAACTCAAACCTCCAAAGTCCACTCCAACTGTATACTTGAAAATATTGTATAGATTTTAATTATTTTTTGATGGCTCATCAAATTAGTGGCTGAAAATACTGATAGAACAGTGCAGTTTTCACAATGTATATTCATCAAAAAAATTGTGTAGCGTTTTGTATACTACTGATCTAGAATCTAGAATCTAGAATTTATACAGAGGAATTGAAAAGGAAAGTTTGAGCGTAGTCGGTACACACAGTAGAATTGAAGGGTGATTAATAGTTACAGCTAATAAAAGGCTCAAAGCCTCAAGTAAACTACACACTACACAACTATGATTCTTATTCAATAATAAATAATAAGACTTGTTCCTCATCTTTTATCCTTTTTAGCTTGAGCATTGAGCATTGAGCATCATCGACATTCAACAATCCACATTCGTTTGAAAGAGTTACTTAAGATTTACGTGTGATACTATTTACAATTTACCATTTACAATTTAGTTGGCTGTTTGTTGTTTTGTTGGAGAGCCTCAAGCCCTTAATAAGCCGCAACAAGTTGCCTCTGTAATCTTTACTTTTACCTATATTCTGTGTATTGTGTATACATTATACATGAAATAATATGTAATAGAAAATTGTATTGTTATAAGTGTGCATTGTGTATTGTGTGCAAGTACAGAGTACAGGTAAGAAATACACATGGTATATTATACAAAAAGCGTAAGAAGAACCATACCATCTAGAATCTAGAATCAAGAATCAAGAGGCTGTGTACTGTGTATACAAAAAGACAGACACTTTTTCATACTATACTATATATCTACCGGTAGTTGTAACACAATATCGTGGGTAAAATAACATAAGCAAGGAAAACAAGAAGAAGAAGCACCACTCATGGAGATTTCCACAATAAATCCTGAATGGGTATATCTTTCTTAGATTTCAAATCGGATTTCCTTTACCAACTCATTTACCTCTCAAGATTTATTAGAAGGGATTCAAGATACCAAATACCAGATACAAGATACTCCATGTTTTACTCGTATGATTAACACTCTACACTCTACACAAGTATGATATGCAGATAGATATGCATGTATAGAGTATAGAGTATAGATTATAGATTTGTCTTAAATAACATCTTTTTATTTAATACTCATTTATGGAAGATTGTACAAGGTACAAGGCTCATCAATGTTTGTTCATTTTGATTTTGTATCACACAAGTATGGTACTTTTACATTTAAATTTGTAAATATTAAACAGCTCTCCATATTCATACTCAATGCTCATGTTTGTATGGTATTATTTATACTTGAAATTGAATTCCATGTCCATTTTTGTCTTCCATTTTCTACAGAATGTGTTCAAAGTTCAAATATCAAAAAGTACAAATTTATGATGAGACGTAACAGTAAATTGTCCATATCTGATCTGTGTAATTTACACATTCAACTAGTATCTAGAATAATTACTATTTACCATTTAAAATTTACACACAAACATGGACAAAAACGTACAAGGTAGTAAAAAGATATTGAATCAGGCATAGGTTCTTCGCTCTGTGTAGGACAAAGGATGTTACTATTTACTATTTACAATTAACAATTTATGATACGTAATGTGTGTGATGGTTGATGGTTGATGGATGAATTAGAAATTGATTTGATACATTGAATAATGAAAAGATAATGGTAATAATAATAATAATAAAAAGGCTAATAACATGGAAAAGATAAGATGAGAGGATTTACAAGATTAAACGAGAGTATAAAAAAGAAATAACTGATATGATGGGATTTGATACAATTGATATACACTATACATTTACATCACACTGTACATTGCATACACAAGTTGTATATTTAAAGAACTATTTGTTTTTGAATGTGTATTTGAATGTGTATCGTATATTGATATGATATAAAGCACATGGATGAACATGCTGATGCTGATGACTATGATGTTGATGATGATAATGATGATAATGGTTAGTTAAATGTTCAGGTTCAATTATGGTATAGAAAGCAATTACGGATAATTAGTGGTAATTTTACCTTCTTTTGTGCTCGGACAATGCGTTAGACGAATGTGTTAAAAGTATAAGAAAGTGGGCAAGTTGTTGGCTTGGTTCTTGGTTCTTGGCCTCCACTTTGATTCTGATTCTCAAGAGTTGCACCCCGTTGTGGTCCCGGCGCCTTGTAGACGGCATTCCTTCCGAATCGGCCGGCTCGGCAGTCAGGTGCATTCGAGACACAGAGGCAGTAGTAGAGAGAGGTAGAGACAGACAGAGAGAGAGAGAAAGAGGCTGAGAGAGAGTTGGACAATAGGTGAGAGCCTCATTTTTTGTCGCCATCCAGACTCCTCTGCATCTGAATCCTGAATACCACTACAAACTACAAGGCCCACATTAAATCTTTCCCTTTTCTTTCTCACTTTAAATATGTCTAGCTTTGATTCTCTTCTTTATACAGGTACATATAGACTATAGATATTTCTCACTATAATATATTATATTTGTATTTGTAAATATTACTCTTTCTCTCCTTTTCCTTCTTTACATATTCTATATTGTACATGGAGCTAAGGACTCTCGAGTCTCCAGTCTCTAGTCTCGAGAAATAAAATGAGGAAATACCTATAATATCCATAATATGCACCATGCATACAGTATATGATAATGGAGTTAAATAGGAAAAATTGTGATGCTGCCCCTTTAAATAGTGTAGCCATGTACTTACTTTACTCACTCACTTACCTGCTCAGAATTAGTGGTTACTTAAACTCTGAGTAAGTATCCAAGTATTGTCTCGTATCACATCTCCATGCCAAACACCCGCAACCTTTTCCCCTCCAACCTCAAATACATACGTGTACATTGTACATTGTACATCATCAAATGTACATATTGCACAGGTAAAATATGAAATGAAATGGAGACAGGTAGAGCTATATGTATCGTGTATAGTGTTTATTGAGTATGGAAGAAATGCGAGTTGAAATCTGTGTTGGTCTATAAAATAAAGTAAGAGACCCTCCTTGGTCTTTTCACTTTTGTGTCTTGTGTTAGGTCTCCTCACAATTTCAATTATACCATCCATTTGTTTGATGTGATGTGAACGATATACAATCACACAATAATGCCTTTTTCCACTTTCTATACATAGAGCTATAAAATCTGGCTCCAGAGCGACAGCATCAGACAGAGAGAGAGAGAGAAAGAGAGAGCAGTCAATACGGTGCATTGAGATAATATGTCTTATGTCTAATGTCTAATGTTCATGTATTTAATATATTTACAATTTACTACTTACTACTGACTACACATAGCACTTTAGCTACTCCATACTCAATCTATCTATCTATCTTCTGTCTATCTATTATCTGTCTTTGGGACTTTGGTTTTGGTAAGAGACAAAAAGTGTCAGGTCTGCTGTCTAAATGATATTTTTTCACATAATTTCACATTTCACCATACTGTACAATGTACATGAAAGCTTCACCATGTGCACCTTTGTATTGTAGTTTGTACTGTCTGGAGTCTAGAGTCTGGAGTCTGAACTTTACTGTCTAAATTACATTTGTACCTCAGCCGTACATGTGTACTCGATACTCGATGAGTCTAAATAACTCGAGACTTTCTCAACATAACAGTTTTATGTGCGTTAATGATCCTGGTACAGTTTATGTTTTATGTTTCATGTACCATTGATCGTTGATAGTCCGATATTTGACATGATATTTTGATAATTTGGAACTTTGAGCTTTAAACTTGGAACAAAATAGGAAACGTTTCTTGTACGTCCTGTATTTTCTTTTGGGCTTTGAATATTAAATATTAGGGAGCGAGCGAAGCGAGCTCCCCTTATTCTATCATGTTGTCTGTCTGTCTGTCCGTCCGTCCGTCTGTC
>JAQGBH010003306.1:0-20369 GCA_034698265.1 Sminthurinus aureus | reverse complement strand
ATATAAGTAAAAAAATATAGCATCGGATTTTCAACATTGGCCAATGTGGATGGTTATGTGTTACTCACGACAGTGTACACAGAAAAAGAGAGAGCGACAGAACGAGAGAAGCAACAGCCAACAAGTCAGATTCTAAACTCTAAACTCACTGTAGACTGTAGACTCTAAACGGATTTCCAGTTTCTTCTCCTCTCAAAGTGGATGACATTGGCTTTTAAACTTGTTGAAATTTGTCTGTGACATGAACTACAATGGCAAAATCATGTCGTGGACATTCCCTGAATTTTCTTCTATTTTATGCTCTGACACTGAAAACACTTTAACATTTTTTAAATGAGAATCCACTCCTTTTTCTCTCTTTCCTCCACTATCCTCCGTCTTCTGTCCTCTGTCTACTTGGACTTTCTACTCGTCACCTCTACTCTTCAATTCTTCTTTCAAACCCAGTTTTAGATAGTGATTCAGATCCAAAGATCCAACTATTCAAAGATTCAAAGATCCAGGTCCAGATTTCCAGATTCTAGATTCTAGATTCCAGATCCTACCTTCTAGATTTAAGTCCTTGTTCTACATTCAACAACATTAACTTTAACGACATTCTGACTCCTTTACTCTGGAAAAAACAAAGACTATTTTTTACTTTTGTAATCTATTTAATTCATGGATCATGGATGTGGATGTGGATGTGGACATGAACTTGAAGTGATAGTTGATATGGCTGTAAACATAAAAAATATTAGGACTGAGGATATTTGTTCCTACTACTTACTACTAGTACCTAATATCTAGTATCTAGTATCTAGTAATTTCACCCTGCCTTCCTAATTCAATGTTCAAATCTCAGAGCCGGACTCAAGACTCAAACCTCAGGAGATGGTAGATGCCACCCATTGATTACATAATGATAGCTTGTCATATGTACACCCGTGTTGAGGAATGAGAAATATAATACGAGTAATTCTATCTATCATAGAATTACAGCACCTTTTCATTTAACTTACCTCAGCTATCATTTTCAGCCCAGTTCAGTTTAGTCTAGTGCTGTGAATCAGTGATTCAACTCTCTCATCTCTATCTGTAAATATCGTACGTTACATTTTACTACGTCAATGTGTGTTCCGTGTTCGCATCATAAGTATATCATACAGTATATACTGTATAATATATAGTGTGCATGTCTATGTGACTGTGGAGGGTTCTAAAAAACAAACTACAAACTACACACTAAACACTACACTCCGAGGAGAAGGAGGAAGCACTATGATATGCATACAAAGAGCCACATCAAGGAGCTTCTCGATTCTCAATTCTCAACCCTCAAAGAGCGAGTGAAAAGAAAGCCGCAAATTGCTGATCCGATATGCTCTTACTCATCCTCCTCAGTCAGTCAACCAACAACTAGCTCTGTACTCTATACTCTGTTCAAGGAATATTACGCATATCGTTTCTGTATACAGTATGAAGTACAAAGTGCAGGGAAGAGAGAGAATCGAAGAATCGAAGAAGGTACATGTACTTGTGTACATTTGCAGCTACCTGGAAACACTTAAGCCCTATTTACCACCATCATTTCCATCATTCTTCTCCATGTAATTCCTTCAGTAGAGGTTTCAGACACTATATCTATAGAAACTAGAAGTGTACATACATACATGCATACGTATTCAGCTCATCTTATTCAGTATTCGGCGTATCTTCTTTACGTTTTAACGTGCGGTTTACAAGCCCTATTTCATTCATGTGAGTCCAATTCCGTGTTTTTACTCTTTTTAATCCTATCCCCTGTATCTTGTAAAGTATCTAAATTCAATTCACACTCTTTCTCCATTTCCCTCCTTCCTCGTCCTTTGATTCTGTTTTGGTAAGCCTTTCTCCAGGATTTAAGCACTACAGTCTACAGTCTAGAATCTAGGGAAACTTTATGAGACTGACCCTGAAGTAAAATCATTAGAATATAATACGTAATAAAATCAAAAATTGAACGGTATCAAATGTCAAATGCCAAATGAAAAATTTAGCGGCAGTTTGTTCCCTCTTGAATTTCAGTTTCAGTTTTAATCTCAAATCTCAGTGACTACTCTCTTCAGGCGAGAGAGAGAGAGAGAGAGAAAAAAGAATTATTATAGGTAATTTTATACCTTGGATAGTTAATATTTATGCATAGATTTCCCTAATGACCAGATTTGCATTCATTTTCACGTACCTTGTAAGCTGTTGGTAGAGAAAGGTCGAGTTTTTTACAAAATGATCTATCATATCACGGGGAAAAAAGTGTTCTACATGTAATAAGCCTTGAATGTCATCTCCAAATGGAAGTCCAAATGAACACTGTACATTGTACATGTTGCATAATATGTACATGGATAATGGGAATGTGTCTGGATATTTGTAACTTGAACTGATATTGGACTGCAAGTGGCTCATCAAGAGTAGAATTTATCTATGCAAAGTATACACAAGACATTAATGCTATGAAATCCATCTAAATCTTATCCAAATATGAATGTTTTAGTTTAGAGTTTAGACTCGGTAAAAAAACAACAATGTGTAAAGCACAGTATACAATATACACTGTAGAGTTTAGAGTGTGGTAGCTCAAGTAGGGTTCACATTCACTCATCTAAGCCGCTTCATAGCTCATAGGCCAAGTTGTGTGCCGGTGTAATATTTACATATTTTTATATTCAAATTCATATTCATATGACATGCCCGTGTGTAAATACATGTGTATCCAGTACCTAGGAATTACGAGTGAAATTTGGTGTGACTGTTGCTCTCGAAGGATGGATGCGTATTGTGTATTGTGGATGGTGTATTGTGTGAGGAAATGAGAGCCATTTGTAATCTGTAATCGCAATCTCTCCCTTCTCATGAACACCAATAGTAACGATAACGATAAGTAGCTATGTATAATATATGTATATAGAAATATACACACTTTACTATACTATAGAGCATACCTATAAGAACACAGGAAACTTTGTATTGTGTAAGAATTTGAATCATAAACGGCATTATAAATAATATTTATTTTTATTAATTTTTTTTGTCTTCACCATCCAAATTGACTAAATGTCCAGTGTCTAGAGTCTAGTGTGTAGTTTTAGTTATGTGTATTTATGTATATTATGCATGTATTTTTATAAAAGTTTTATGCAAATGAAAAGACATAATTGGGGTGCTCCGCATACTTAATACCCAAGCTCCACACTCCAAATCCAACTTTACATTGAAATCTAGAAGATCCAGATCCAAACGACATCATTCTACATTCTCCATGCTAAACATACGTATACACACATTGAAGTGAATGGAAGAGTAGAGATCAAGGAGCGGCTCTGAGAATAGACCAGAACAGAATAGAATAGAAAGGAGACGGAACGAGGAACAGAACAAGCGAAGATAAATGAAACTTTATGAGCACTCGAGTCTTGAGTTCACATCACAATATTCCGCAGGTATCATATACTTAGGTATAGCTACAGTCTAGAGTCTAGAGTCTAGAGATCCAGCAGAATAATAGCTGCAATGATGATACACATAATGGTAATAATAATAAAAAGTAGTCTAAAAATTCAAGTACCGGCATGACAAAATATATAACAGCAGTCACAATGACAAGGACAACGAAAACGAAAACGACGCGTCTGTCTCTTTCTCTTTCTTGTATCTATAATATTTTGTACGTAGTCTTTACATGGAAAATTCACTGTCTCATTCCTCGAGGTTTTTAAAAACGTTTTTTTACTCTGGCGTATTGTACTATTTTGTGCATTGTACATTGTATACATACCGAGCAAAATTTTCTACACTTATCCTGAATTCAAAATTGAGATCCACTCCAGAATATGAAATATTTTCTATTATCTGTTCATACTTTATACTCGACACAGAGTACAGAGAAGAGCGAGAGAGAGATGAGAGACCCTCTTGACTATTATTTTGACATAAAACTACCTACTTGATTTTTGAGAGACTTGAATTTTTTGGATTGGGAATCATACTTGGTTTTGTCTGTGTACATGAACTTAAGCACATGAGTACATGGACGCCTGCTTTTTTATCATTACTGCTGTATTTTATGCCTATTCTGTTTCTGTGTGTGAGTTTAAGCATTATGCATGTGCCGCGACAAGCAGATAGACCAATCTACACTCTACATATCTATACACATACACAATACACACATGAGATAAAGAACAAAGTGGAAGACCGTGACCTTTTGAGATTTAATATGCTGTTTCCATAACAGTCGTCAATATTCTAGATTCTAGACTCTGGATTCTGGGGAAGAAGAGAGAAGGAGAAAAGAAGTCCTCATAAATTTTGATTTTTAGTCCGCTTGTCTACATGATTACGACTATTTTTGTCGGCAGTCCAATTGTACAACTCTCTCTACAATCTACAGAATACAAAATACAAAGGGAGCTCAAAATTCAAGAGGTTGAACTTTTTGCAACATTTTGTTACATATTTTCCCCTATAATTTGTAGCAAGGGTCAAAACGTGCAAAAAAGGAACAAACAAGCGAGACAGTAATGAAATTCAACGAATTTTTTCCCTTTTGCTTTAGTTACTGGTTTTACATTTGCTCCCTTTCCATTCATATTGTTATTATTATTATTTACTATCATTTTTTCTTCGAACTTGGAACATTGGAACATTGGACGTTAGATATTAGAACGTTGAAACATGAGGGGAGTATAATTTTTAGCATTTGCCAAAAAACTGTATTTTTGCCTCTCTTTTATTACTGAACTTTGCTCTCATCCAGCGTCTGTCTATGTATATGAATGTGTATGTCCCGGCCTCTATCTTTACCTCTGACTCTGCCTCTGTAAATGTATACCTGTTTCCCTGTTTCTCTCTTTACAACTTTGTTTCTTGTTTTCCTCAAAAATTCCAAATAAAGTGCGAAGGTAGGAAAACTAAGTGAAATAAAATGGAGTGGAATGAACAAGAGGGGAAAATTGGCATTGGTACAGATACAGATAATAATTTAAGAGCATTGGCTGCGGCATCGACAACATTCCATACAACAGAATACAGTATATTTATATAGTACGATATAATATACAATATAATGGATAGATAATAGAGCACAGCGTACTAGTTTATGTTTTATGTTTTATGCTTTATGCGCTATGCATTTTTACATGGATAAATGTTACGTATACGGTAGAATGTGAGATAAAAACTAAAAACTATCCATGGATAAACAAGAATCCATAAAAATGTACGTGCAATTTCATCTTGTCTTTTGTCTTGTATTTGTGTGAGTATTTTGAATTAATTGAGGGGAAAGGACATGTGACACGTTTTCTATAGAGTATAAAGTATAGAGTGTAGAGTATAGAGCAAGCAAAAAACTATCCATTTCATATTATACTTTTTTAAAGGGATGATATAGAGTATAGAATATAGACAGATAAATATATAGAGATAGAAGCGATAGAATCTCCTTTATTTTGCTATTTGCTCCGTTGAAATTGATAAGAAAACTAGTGATAGTGATAAAAAATGCTCTGAAAGCTATTGGATTTTGGAATTTAGTGTATGCAGATGAGTGAATACTTTTTAATGAATGTTGATGTGAGTGCATATCATATCATTTCATTTCATTCTGAATTCTCATCCTCATGTAAGTGTATCTGTTATTTCCTGGTTATAAAATTTCAAGAGCATAGATAAAAAGGAATCAAACGCATTTATTGCAAAAAAGATGATAATAAAAAATCAAGATGAGAAGTTGAGGCTTTCTTCACTCTTCACTTGTACTTGTGACATTACACAGGATACACACTGCATATTTTTCATCTTGTTGCTCATAAAATTAAAATATAATATAAAATACAACATGCTACATGGAAGAGGCTATATGGTATGTGCTTTGATAATATGATCTAGGATCTAGTGATATGATAATAAGATGTGATATGATTGAAATAAAATGTGGAAGAAAACAGTGCACAAGCAAGGCACTTAGCATCAGAGGATATGTAATACGGAATATTTTAAATGTATTGCACATATAATATAGAAGCAACAGGATTTTTCTATGTAGACCAAAAACCAGAGTCAATCAACAATCAACAGTCAAAAGTATAAGAGGCAGGTTACGCGTATCAGTCAGAGTATCTAAGCTGAATTATATAGCTTTTCCTAATGGTTCCTCTTGGACAAGCTCAAAGCTCAAAGCTCACAAATGTCAAATGTGCATATCAACTATCAACAGACACACGTGCATTCTACATATTCTACATATTTTAAACTAGATACGAGATACACTCAGTATTCAGTATCAGATTCAGATTCAGATACTTTTCACTGGACAGAAGATATAAGGAGACGGGAAGATACAGGGACAATAAAGTTCATTCCGATGTGTTGGTTGATGGTTGAGTCGAGGCTCTGAATTTAAGCGGCAAATTAACTCAAGTCAACTTGTAATGATCCAATTTTATGACGGTTTTTACATCAACAACATTTAAAAAAGTGAGTGCTTTCCAGCTCACTCATTATTTTGGCCACGCACTTCACTCTTCACTAGACTCTACACTCTACACTTTCAAACTCGCTCACTCGCTCACTCGCTCTTTCTTTCAGCTCTTAGTGTGTATAACTTGCTCCAAACTTGCACACCTGAGTATTCCCGTTCTTCTCTTTTTCTCTTGTACTCCTGTTCTAGTCTAGAATCTAGAATCTAGAACTACTTGTACAATTACAAACTGCTACTATCATATATTACCCATTACACATTAACCAGTAACCATTAGGTACGTCGTCCGAGGCGGAATCACACGAAAACAACAAGGAGATTTAATGTAATAAGTAAGATGATGAAGAAAAAGTCGGAGGAAAAGTATCATAAAGAAGAACCAGAAGAAGAAGAAGAATTCATGACATGAAAAACTCAACTATCAACCATGTTACTCTTTACTCTACACACAACTTTTTTCCTCATTGTCCGAAAAACGTTAATCATATCTCAAGACTCAAGACTCTAGAATCTAGAATCTAGACTCTAGCTTACATTTGTCCAATTCCAAGTTTCAAAAGACAAAAGACAAAACCAACCTCCGAAATCAGGACAATAGAGATACAAAAAGCCATACAAAATGTACAATAAAGGGCTGGTTTGTTTTCATCTACATTTCTACATCTTTTTATTCATGTAGACTGATACTTTGTCACAGGTATAAATGTACATGCGTGTGTGTGTGTCTTTATGTATATATTACATGGAGAAAAAGGCAACTCCTGTGTTTCAGTGTTTCAACATGTGTATCAATATCAGTATGCATCTGCGGCATTATAAATATCATGTATTATTTTCCATTATGCTTTATGTGCCTTATTGAACTTGAAAATGTGGATCCATACATAATAAACGAGATAGTAAAAACGAGAACGAGGCAGGAATGTTTAAAAAATCAACAAGTCGAGATCAAAGAGAGAGAGAGAAAGAAGGAGAGAAATTTGTTGACGAAAGTACAAAGAAGGATGGAGAAAAAATAAACACGAAAAAAGACTTGAATGTTGAGGTTGTCGTCATTGTCGTCTCTCTCTCTCATTTTATTTCTCTCCGTTTCTTTTTTTCTTTCTGTCGTTGGTCGTTTGTCGTTTTTGTCCAACGCGGTTTGAAGAGAAAAAGAGAAAAGGAGAGATGAAAAGTCGGAGTCGGTTTTTGGTTCCTCCCGGATCATTTCTTCTTGTCCTCAGTCGTGTTTATGTAGACTGTAGACTTGGATATGAATATGCATTATACATGTTAATAATACGTAATACATCATGAGATGGTCGATGGTTGATAGTTGATGATATGTAAGAGTACATACTACACATTTATCTAGAAAATATTTATGCAGTGGTGATGGAGAAGAGGATGCATGTCCTCACATGTGAATATGTTGTGTATATTGTTTATTGTGTGTGTAGTGTGTATGAAAGATATGGGATTGTAGAGCATCTCTTGGTTTTGGCTTTGAGATTGGGCGGTAGACAGATTGGAGATTTATGTCTACTTGGACCAAGGAAAAAAGAAGGGTTCGTAAAGAATGTCTAGAGCGTGGCTTATCATTCTAAAAGGAGTAATCTATCACTATGGAAAATCTGGTCCTGGATTTGTCAAAAATGTACTGTACAAAACTATTTTTTTTCTCTTTCTCTCTCTCTTCAATCCTACCTGCCTTCATCTGTGTTCTAGTGTACTAGTGTACTAGTGTTATTCTTCTCTACAGTCATAAAAATACACAAGCTTATAGCTGCATATTCTTTGTACACAAAGATATTGGACGATTTACCCCCTTCCTTCCCAAGCTCCTCTCGTTTTCCTTTTCATTTTCATTTTCATTCCTATTAAAAATAACGTAACTCTCTTCTTCTCAGACGCTTTAAATGCTTTTTAGTTCTCAATCGACTTAAATACAAAATCCATTTAAAATCTACATACTTCTGTACTGGATAATGTAGAAAAATCTTGTACCTTTTACATATATAAAAGAAAAGCAGTCCAATGTCCAATGTCCAATCCACGACATCAAATGATAATTAATGAATGAGCGAATAAAATTTGTCTTCAACTATTTGTTTCACCTCCAACTTGTATTCAAATTTAAATCGAGCAGAAATATGAAATATGGTGAATAAAAAATAAAATTCAAGTTGATGGAAATGGAAAACAGAAGATATGAAGAGAGAGTACGGAGAGTAAAATGAAATCCTGTTGACTGTTCACTGCATATAATTAAATATACCTACAACCTACAGTTGATATTATTAAGCTTATTATTCTGTCGCTCTGTCGATTTCATATTCTATATTTTTTATTCTATTCAATATTGAATATTCGTATTACACAATATAGAAAATAGGGAATGGAAAATGGAGAATGCTTTTAAATTCTTCATACTTCAACTTTGCAACTTGTCAAATAGTGATAAACGATTTCCACCTTTTATCATCTATTTTATTTTCTATTTCTAATTCAAATCAAATCAGATTAAAAATCTCCCCGAGCTCCTTCTTCTCCTTTGAACATTGAACAGTGAACACTGAACATGAACTATCAACAGGAACATTAACATCAACTGCTAACCCCGACCAGAGCAATAAGAATCATTTCTGTCTTTTAAATAAACCATCCATCATCCATCATAAAATATATACCATTCACCATACGTCGTACACCATACATGCATTTGACGCTAACACTAGACTCTAGACACTACTGAACACTGCACATTGAACGTACACAAAAAAGAATCACCTATAAAACGTGCAGACACTGCACTGTGAAAGGTAAATTGTGCATATTTAACTCAAAGCGATAACAATAATGATGGTAATACTAATAGATATTAGATAATATGCACGTACACTCAATTACTCCAACTTGCAGCTCAAGACTGTAAAAAATATTTTATTCTACAGTCTACAATCTACATTCTACTCCAATTTCAACTCCAGTTCAATCTTTAAACTTCAATGTTCAATCTCCGTTCGGTCTGACAAGTCAGAAAGAGAAAACAGAGAAAGAGAGAGGAAGATAGAGGGTGAGAAGGAGACTCGGTCAAATTCAAACCTCAAACCTCAAATCTTTCTCAACTAATATAATGCACCGATAAAGAACTATATGACAGCTATTTATTATGATTACTGAAATAATTATTCGTCTATGTAATACGTAATATGTAATATATAATATGAATAATATGCATTTCTGTAGTGCATACAGAGTATAGAGTATAGATTATACAGAGTGTAGTGTATTTCAGTAGGTTTAAAGTGTAAATGGTTCGTGTGCATCTTGAAATATCGTTTATACAGTTGAGCGTGGAGCTTTTTATCCTCATTTCTCACAATGTACATGCATGTATAAAATACCATAATATATTGTGTATTAGTCGATTCATATGCATATGGTCCTAAAGTACGTACATATTATTCATGTGGATCTAATCGGTCTATCCGTGTCGAATCAAGATCATTCATCAGATCTCATTTACTACACATGCCAGTTTTCACTTCCTAAAACTATTTAATCCATCCAAAAGACCCAACTAATTTCCCAACACCACACATAGATAAACCTAATGCATAGATAAATACTAAATGCACATTTTTATCCATATAGATGGACCAATCTAAAATAACATATTTCCAAAGGCAACAATCTTCCAAACTCTAAACTCTAAACTCTAAACTTCGTCCATCATCATCAAACACTAAACATCAAACATCAAATTCAACTGTATTGCGCTTCAAACATTTTTTTACCACGACTTTTTTTTCTATACTTCAAGCTTCATATTTCCAGCTTCAGTTTCCTCAATTCATCTTCATCTTGTTTTTCATTTTCATTTTGTTATTTTCCTCTGCTTTAATTGTAAAATGTAGATAGGTGAAGTTCTAGATTTTAGACTCTACAGTTTAGAGTTTACACATGACTTGTTACTTGTTAGCTTAAATAATATATAATATATTGAAGAGTATTTACAAAGATTACAAAATCAAGAAATTAGGTACACACAATAGCACAGAAACACACATTTTTGTTTCATGCTTGTGTCTGTATATTTGTGTATTGCGTATGCACATTGCACATACCTTGAGTCTTGAGTCTCGAGGCGAAAAAAATTCCTCAGTGTTTGACGAAATGATCTTGAGTAAATACACGAAATGGTTAAATAGCAAATAATATTAGTGATGATGGTAATGATGATGATGATGGTGATAATACAGATATCTTTACAACTTTCACTTTCCCAGACCCCAAACTCCAAACTGACTGATGACTTGTGACTGATGAGCGGCTGAATTCAGTGAGTTCCCCATTGTAAAATGAAAATGAGCCGTCTTCTAATCTTTTGCTGTTCTAAGTTCTAATCAATCCGCACTTGACTGCAATGGGCTAAAGAGTAAAGTGTAAATTGTACATCACAATTTACAATTTACAATGTGTCACAATGTCTTACAAATAGAAATACCAGAAATACCAAAATCAATACCAATTCCAATATCATGAGTTCATTGTATAATAATAATACTCATCAGCTCCACAACCAATAGATTACAGAATACAGATCCAATGCACCCCATTTTCTCACCTACGACATAGCCAAAGAATGAGTTAAACAAATAGTACAAAAAATACAAAAAGAATGATCAAAGATCATAGATAATCAAGAGTCAACAGTCAACAGTCAACAGTAAATAATAAAAGAAAAATAGGGAGAACAAAGAACAGCAGCCCTTTTCTCTCTTTTCTTTATTTTTTTTCCATTCCCATCCTTTTTTTACAATCTTGATGGGTTCATGTTTTATGATGCGACATTTTAAGACATTTCAACCCTATTGTTGTTATTGTTCATGTTTTGTGTTATTTTTAGAATTTTTAGAATTGTGCACAATTGACAATTATTATAGATAGGTATGTAATGCTGCGTAAGACAGAGAAAAGGATGGAGCGTGGAACACACAGATAGGAAGAAGATAGAAGCGACAGGGGCGTTTTAAATAGCCTTTTTATTTCACCTGCGTTGGTGGGAATCCGAAATTCTTGGCATCTTAAGAAAACTGACGAACTTGACTCTTGAGATTTGAGTCTCGAGTCTTGAGTCTTGAATCTTGAGAAAAAGGGATAAAACATTTTGTTAAAAATGTAATTTCAAATTCTATTATGTGAACTCGTCAAATTTTGGAAAGGTGAGTGGGTTTACAGTGTAGAGTTTACTTGGTCTTTTCTCTCTTCCTTTTTTCTTTTTAGCGTTTCCAGTTTCTAAATATAGGAAAAAGACTTGACTTTGTGTATTTTCCAATTTTACACTATAGACTACCATGTACATTGTGCAATGAAATAGAAGCCACTGGGGGTATTTATTCATGTATGTACGCGTATACACAATACGATACCAAACGTTGCGATGCGATGGGTCTTTTTTCAACAATGAGAGCATTCTTAAAGGTTCATCGTATATTTCGTACAGTTTGAGGAATAAAAGTGAAGGTGAAGGTAAACTTGACCTTGCTTCTTGCTGCTCCAATGAACCAAGCCAATGTTGAATCTTCTGCCCACTTCTCTCTCACTGGAGCTGGAGAACGGAGAAATACTTGAAACCCTGGATTCTGGACTGTGTATAAAAATACATACCAAAAATCGACTGGATTCTAGATCCTAGATTCTTTAATTCTAAATTCACTTTTCAATTCCATTTCAGACAATTTTTTGACTTGGGTTGAAGAAGAAAAAAGAGTTTCCCCTTTTTTCTACCCCATTTGATTTTAAATAGGAAAATATCTGTCTGTAGCTTTATTTACATGGATTTTACACCCATTTGGATGGTGGTTGGTCTGAATTTCCCAATTCCAATTGGGAATTTGAATGGTGTCCTGCACTTGAACTTAAACTTGACATTACAGACCAGAACAGAATAGAGCGGACTTTTGTCAGTATCTTCTATTCTATTTTTGTATGAGTATGAGTATGTGTGACTAAATTTGGGTAAGATGATGCTCTCGTCGGAGCACCGAGCATCAAGAATCGAGCATCCAGAATTGAGATCAATAGAGAAAAGATACATGGGATGAGATATTCTTGATATTCTGTGTGTCTGTGCCTATCTCGATCTGGAGAGACTCGAGATTGAGATTCGCTTCGATTGGAATATAATGGAAAATGTATATAGTGCCAAATACAGTACTGTACTCTGTTTAAAGTACATGATACATTGCTACATATTGAAACTAGATAGTAGATGCAACTTAGTTGACTGTCGACTATTGAATCTATCTTTCTAATCTCCAAATGTGTTGTAATGCTTGGTATTTATTTATTTTATAGGAGAAGATGGTAAATGGTGAATGGTAAAGGTAGGGTTTGCATTATCTCCTGTCGGTTCAGTTGTTCAGTGTTGTTTAGTCTAGTCTCTAGTCTGTAGTGCAGGGCTGGGCCATTAATAATTGAACAAGTGGGGGAGCCCTGAACGAACCAAGAACGTGTCGGGGCGATAAATTTTCCCAGGGATGACTTCACACAGACAGATACAGGAGAGAAAGAGATACCTTCTAATTCTACAGTGCTGGTTCTGGCTCTGGTTCTAGTTCTATTCCTATCTATCTTTTATCTAGATCCTAAAATACAAAAGCAACAACAACAACAACAACCATAACAACACACAACAGAATATATGGAGACCCTTTTACTCATCATTCTTTCTTTCGCTCTCATCCTATTGAGAAAACCCGAAAAAATCTCGTTCACACTTCATAAAATCTACGCACCTTCTCCTTTTATACCAAAGTCAAAGTCAAAGCTCTAGCGTTTTGAGTTTTGAGGTTTTGACTCAACGTACTCACATTTTAAAACACGTTTATATTAAAATAGATACTCAACATTGAGCTTTGAAGATTGAGCATTGGGAATTGAGCACAGATCCATTTATCTATTTAACCTTGTATATCAATCTAACGAACTGTGCCGAATTCATTTTTAACCAAATGTATAACACTTTTAAATATCCACTACATTTTACATTTTATATGCAAATGGCCGTGGTTTATAAAAACTTATTCCGTTTTCTACGCGCCTTTTCATACTTGATATAGAATGTAGATACATTTTCGGATTCTGGAATAAATTAGTCATAATTTTTAAGCAATACATGAAGATTCGCTTACCCTCCATCCGAACCCGAATTAAATTCCCATAAGCGTATGAGCGATCCCTCAATGAAAAATAAATAAATAATGTGTGTAAAATCTGTTTAAATTTCTATCACTAAACGCTAAATGCCAAACGCTGGTTGATCATTGATCATTGATTTGCATAGGGTGCTTTGGGTGATTTGAAATGAAAAAATGTACCAACGACTTTTTAATGGCAAATGACAGTATACAATTCACAATGATCATATGAATGCAAATGCAAATGCAGATAAAAGGAGATACACAATACACAGACAATAAACAAGCCCTGAATTTGTAATCAATGTGCGTATGCATACCATAAGCATGTTTATAATTTATCATAAACCGTGAATTTCCTTCTATATTCTATGGTATACTTTAGATTTTAGATATTTACAGGGCACACGGTACGCGATCCAAATGTTGACTGCTGACTGTTGGCTGTTGGTTGTCCGCTTATGTATCTACGTGCTTTGTGCTTCATCAACCATCAACAAACTCGAATGATTCCAGAGGCACGATACATGTTTCATATTTGTAATATTATTTAATCCAGTTCGTGAATAAAAATGGAGAGCAACTAGTCATAAGTTGTGCTCAGATTTTTCATTGTTTTTCATGCTTGACCGTTCTGCTCACAGATGAATTCTTGATTCTTGATTCTTGATACATATTGTGATATGATGTAAGATCATATCATATCAAGATGGAGATCAAGATCAAAGATAAAAACAACTGACTGGGAGAGGATCATATCAATAGTCAAATCAAGTATCAAAAAGCAAGCGTAAAAGCCAAAGTAAACAAACCAACAGAACAGAGAAGAATAGAATGACTTGAATTAATCTGATATTCATATTTTATGATCAACCAGTTCAAGATTAGGATTTGAATGGGATTTAATAATAAATTGAGTTGCACTGGAATCTGAAATTGCAATGAATGAATGTAGAACATTTGTATTCAGAACTGTAGCATCTTTATGGTTACGTCATGACTTTTTTCCCAAGAATACATAATACATATAGCAAATGTAAATAGTAAATATCCAAGTTGTTTCCTTCTCTGCATCTTGTTACAAACAGCAAATAATATATAATAATTAATTTATAAGGAGCTGCCAGCTGCCACCTACGACGTTTTCATTTCCCAACTTCCAACGCACCATCTAAAAGCTAAAAACGTTTCTTCATTCTGACTTTGACGCTTGTACTTGAAATGATTTTCTTTTGGTGTTGATTATATTGGGGAAATGTGTGAATTGTAGGTAAATTTCCTGGAAAAAGTGAGTCACTTGTTTGTTTTCAAATGGTTTGTGACTTGTGAGCAATATATTTTACTTGTAATAATAGTAGTGATTAAAGCTGTTGATCACATTTATTGTTTTGAACAAATTTGGACTGTGTCTTATTTGCTGTAGGCAAAGCTTAGAGTGTATAGAGTACATAGTAAATGGCGATGACGATAGGGGTAGAGAGAATAGATGAGTGGATGAATGGTTGAATGAATGGAAGGAAGAGGAAAGAAATCAAGAATCAAGGTGTGGATCTAGTACGTAGGATCTCTACTCTCTATTCTAGGTTCTAGATTGTGACTTAAACTTAAACTACTGCTCCTGACCTCTCTATCTCTATACTATTATTATTCATTTATACAAACTACGTATGTTTATGAGTCAGCTGTGTACATTGTGTACATTGTGAATACATGCTCAATATGATGTATTGACGGTCCATGAGAGAAACTTAATACGAATACGCCCATTCATGTTGATCTCTATTCTCTTTGCTCTATAAAGAACAAGAACATGATGATGATGATGCTCAAGTGAAGTTTGTAGATCGTTCCTCTGTTTCTGTTTCTGATTCTGTTTGTGTTTGTGTTTCTGTTTATGTGTGGGGCGAGAGAGTTGAGAGTTATGATATGAGATACGTGTAGCCCTCACATGGATTTTTTAATGTAATCCCCGTATAATTTAATAGAAACTGTCCAGCGTCCAATAATAAAACAATTGTTACACCACAGGCGCAACTTATATCTTACATCTCAAATTTAACCGCACGTATGTACATTAATGCATTGTGTATGGTGTGTTGTGTATTGTGTATTGTACAATGTAGGTTGTAGAGGAATATCACAAAGTATTTATAATCCAATATCCAATTTGTAATTGATAATATGTAACATGTTTTGTCGCTCTCGTTTTACACAACGTGATTTAACTGATACATATCACATATCAGGATCACAACTCGTAGTAAATCCAATTAGGTGCAATTACAACACAAAAAGGGAGATTCTAGATTCTAGATATAGCGTGCATGTGTAACTGGATCAATCCATTATACATTGTATCATGTATTGTATCTACAATCTACAAGAGAAGGAGGAGGATGCCAATCCTCAAATCAAATACTCCAAATAAAAATGAAATTGACAGTGTGTAAGATTGTGGGAAAGGAACATGTGTAATTTTTGTTGTTCTATCTACAATTTACGTATCTTTGTGTATTCGTGTAGAATAAATAGAATCAAATACTTGTGTCTTGTGTCTTGTGTGTGTAATTGATCCAAAGACTTTATTATAAAGCAATTCATCAAAAACTTTGCACATAAATTATACACATGTGTGTATATACATGTGTGTGAATAATAATAATAATAATAGGCAAAGCAAGGATCAACTTTTATTCTCTATTCTCAACCTGTTTTCCCATTTTCATTTTCAGCTTCCATCGTCCATCGTCTACCGTATACAGTCTACAGTCCAGTGACTACATTTTCTGTTCTCTGGCCAAGTTGAAGTTAAGCTGCAAATACATGTACGTATATAGATTATACATATGTATGTCTGGTCTGTATTCCACATATACTGATAAATTCACACGATGGCTATGAGCATACTTATACCTTTGTATTTTGTAGATTGAATTGTAATCGATTACTGAGCAAATGATTCTTTGGCACGTTGATGTTCATCATCTTTTATGGTTAGCGAACAGAAGCTGTCTCAACAATATCACTTTTGTGAACTCAACTAAACTGCCGAGCTGTTTTGCTGGTTGTTAGTTGTTAGTTGCTAGTTGGTAATTATACTCACCTTTTTCTACCTCTGTTATGTCCTGTATGGTGTATGTATGTAGGCCTAACCTTCACTTTGAAAACTACGGATGGATTATGGACTATTATCTAAAGAAGAAGGAGAAGAACAAGAAGATGAGGTAGATAAACAAAGGTGAAAAAAATTTGCTTCAGGAGTGCAATTACAAAGAGCTTTTAGCTCACTTTTTTCCAACCTCCTTTTTTTCCCATATAGCATCTAGCTATTTTTATTGTCTCCCTGATATTGCATTCTTTTATCTGATTACTGATTAGTCATAAAATATTATGCTATTTTATATTATACTATTTTTAACTGATGACTGACGAGTACATCAACATTTGAACAGGTACAGAAAAAAACAAAAACAATTCGTCTGTTTTCGTTTTCCATTTTCTGCTTGTTCTAATTACACATGATTGTTTTGCAAGGAATTCAAGTTTAAAATATACTTATTATGTTCACAACTGTATTTTGTCAGTTAAATTTGGTTCTGGTAAATTCAAAGATATCAGTATAATTTCCATTCGTATGTACAGTGTTCAATGTGCCATAAAAAAGTACATCATATTGTTTTTTATCAACTAACTATAATGTCTAGGGTCTAGTATCTAGTATCCAGAGTCTATAGTGTAGAAGTTAGAGTCTAGTGAAACTGAAAAAGAGACAGTGTTGAAAAGGTCAATAAGGAAATAGTTCAATCTTTGTATAGTTTAATTAACCGTGGATTTCATTTCATTCAAGCGTTGTAAATTGTATGAACATGAGGAAAAAATCAAAGATGATTGATCATTGTTTTGTGCTCCTCTTCAGCTTCTTCTACATTGTAAATTCTAGACCGTTCTTCTGCGTCGTCTTCTTTTTGTATCTCGTACATTTTAATATTTTTGTTTACTTTCTGAGATTGAATAAGGTCAGCAATATAAACCAATCACTGCTATATCTATAACCAACTGTAGTGCTGGAATATTTACTATTTAAATACTAGAGGCTTGAGCAAGGTTATTTAAATTAAGCAATATATCTTAATATAAAATTAAGATAAAAACAGATAACAAGCTTTTCAACAATTTAGATATATATAGCACAAAATCAACATCAACAGCAATGCAATATGAATATTATTCTTTTTTTCCTTTTTGCTAAAAATTTATTCTATCAAAGTTCTTCTTCATGCCTTTAATTTGAGATTTGAATTTGGATTTCCATTTGGATTTATATACACAAACTAATAATGAGAATGAAGGAGAAACGAGACAGTCCTATATAATAAAATTCATAGCAAATTATAAAATGTCTCAACTCTCGATATAGTTGAGATATAGACAGGTTAGTACATAATTTAGAAAATGTATACTGGTTTTGGCAGTTTCGTGAGACGGTAGACGATGCTTTGTATAATTGGCTGACGGCCGTTTCGTTTGTTTGTCTCAAGTCAAAAGTCTCAAGACTGAAGACGGTTTGGTCTTTGTGGTGTTGAATTGTTGAATGGTTGAAAAGTGAGACGTTTTTAAGTGCGAAAATATTTTAAAATGTGCTCAAACAAGAATTACTTGACTCTCGACTCTTGACTCATTCCAGATTAGAGATCACACAAGAAGAAGATGAGCGAGGTGGTCTTAATTCTATTCTATTTTCATGCAGACAAATATTATAGATTCTAGATTATTAAATACCAAATACCAAATACGCAGCATCAATCGCTTGAGGTTTGAGATTTTAGGTTTAAGGTGAAACTATAAAAGATAAATAAGCCGTTCATCCTTAATCCTTCATCTATAAAAAATGGTAATTTATTTGCGTCTCTTTTATTTCTATCTGACTATACACACGTACAATAAAATGTCACAATAAAAATTGAAACATAAAAATACATGGAGGATTTCATTAGGAGCATCTGTACTCTGTACTACACTTGTGAAATCATTTGATTGTTCATAGTTCATAAATATGACGAATTTCCATTAGTACACGCATCTAGATATATATATACCTGTAAGTTTAATGTGTAAATAAATAATAGATAAGAAAATCTGCACAGAAATTCCTTTATCTTTATACTTTATACTCGGCTCATTTAACAATTTTACAATTTACAACAGGTTTTTGGTCTAGTTTCCAACATGGTTAAGTTTACCTACCACCACGTTTTTCTTCTTGTTTTCCTTTCATTGATATTGTGTGTAAAAAAACAGATATGTGTACAAGATTGGCGTAGATATACCTGTGCGTACACCTTACATCTTACATCGTACATGCGTTAAATATTCACAAGTTTTACAAGAAATCCAAATCTATCTGTTTCACCAATTAGATAGATATAGCTATCCTAATATGCTCAACGCTCAATGGTCAATCCTCAATATCTTTTTGGACGTCTTATCATTAAATAAAATATTCAAAAGGATAATCACTTTATACTCATTTTTTCCGATTGCTATTCACTCCCCGTAAAGAAAGTTGTTTGTTGTTTTTTATGCATGGTTTTTATGTAGCGTGTAGCATGTAGCATGTCTTTGAAATCTGATATGTTTAATTGTATCACAAATCACAAATATAGCTTGGACTTTGGTTGGAAGGATTTTCCCAATCCGTTTTCCCTCTTTTATATTTTTCAGTATTAAATTACAATGCAGAATAAAGATTACGAATTTCGTGAGTACAGAATGCAGAAAAACTAAGAAGCTCCTGCTCGTATTTGCACCCATTTAAATATTCTCGAATACTGAATCTAGATTCTAGATTCTAGATTTCTGGGATCACAAGCCAGAATAAAAATATCAAAGTTACTCCAAGCTTTTAAAATCATGAAATATGTATTCAATACACTTTATATTCTACACTCCACATTACACATCCATACGCATACGGATTTTTAAGTACAGGTACATTTACATACATTTAGAGTTTAGAGTTTAGAGTTTGAGTAAACAGATTAATGAAAAGAATCAACTGACACATCTACATACAAGAAACAAGGTACAAGACACAAGTGTAGTGGCTCATCGTGATTGCCATTTCCATCTTCTTCTCTGTCTCTGTCTCTGTGTTATGTTATGTTATAGTTATGATTGTTATTAATGGTACATGATGAGTAAATAAGATGACAGCTAAAGGACGAGGACAACGAGAATGGATCAACGCTTGAACTTTTTTTATCTGTTCACAGTGCACAGTGTGCCTTTGCGCCGCTCCTTCTCAACGCTCATCTTTACTCATCTTCACTCATCTTCTTTTCATCTCAAATCTCCAGCCAAATGCAAATACATGCCTACAAAATATACTGTCGCTTGTACTGTACAGGTACATTTTATTCCATGTTAATGTTAGATATATGGTATACATGTGTTTATTAAGCTGTTTCATTAATGCAAACATTATACATATAACACTTTACACTCGTGCATGTGTTTTTCATCTTGAATCTTCCATATTCAAACTCAAGCTCATTGCCAGACCCATGCAAATACGATACGATGTACAGTATATACATACACTATACACTATACACTAGAGATAGTAACTTTGATTTTGTTGTCCTCGTTACCAACAAGGTTTTCAGTTTACTAGAAAATACGAGGCC
>JAQGBH010003305.1:0-20370 GCA_034698265.1 Sminthurinus aureus | reverse complement strand
TCCTAAAAGACTGCCAACTCAAAAATAATAAATTAAAATACGCTTCCCACATTGGGTCATTTCAGTTAGAATGTCTGATACGGTATACGTAATATATATATATACAAATTTCCTTTACTAACACTTTTTAGTGAAGCCGGATTTACGACAACCTTTGATCCCGTCTGCTACATAACATGTATAATATGTAATGACTTTACCATTCTACTCATCTTTCATCCTATGTCATACACTTGACAGTTTTAATCTCTTGTATAAATATCTATATATCTCATCCAAGCACTGACTCACTTTCATAAAAGTAATGTACATAATATAGGCCAAGAAATGTTTGTAATGTGCACATACTATAATATCATGCACATAATTGCTTTATCCAAGAGCTATACAATTTTTTATGATAAAAGAAGCAACGTATAAGTAGTAAAAAAAAGTTAAAAATTAGAAGAATAAAGGATAGTAAAAAGTACAAAATATTGTATACTACGGTTATTTTTCGTCCCATGCAATAAAATTGGTAATTATAAGCACTTTTCTTTTGATAAAAATTTATCCACTAATTCACTAATCCTCTTCTTTCATTCATGAAAAATAAAATATCAAAATGTGATATAAAAAGGAAAATTCTCCTCCTACGATTTTAATACGGAAGCCAACAACTACTTTTTGGTTGGTTGGTTCATTGAAAAAGATAGTGAATGGAGAGAGAAAAATACACGCTACCATTTGACATAATATGACTCATGGCACTATAAAGATATATAAACAAAACTAAAAAAAAAAAATGAGAACTTACGATTTGATCAGAAGTAAGCCTTAAAGATTTCTTATACTTTTCTGTAGCGCCATATATAGATTGACTATTTTGAGCATTGTCAATATTAATACTTGTAGATGTTTTGAGTGGAGGTGGAATAGGTTTATGAGCAGGTGATGGTTGGATACTTGGACCACGACTACCCCGACTCACTTTAATGCTTGTATTTTCATCTGGTTGTCCATCTCCACCGGATTCGTCGGAAGATGATGATGATTCCTTACTCAATAAAGGTTTTGAACTTGCACTATTGTTATTATTATTTATATTAGTATTGGACACTTCTACTGTTTGTTCCTGTCCTGCAGTCGTTTGTAGCTTTGTTGCTGTTTCAGGTGATGATGGAGGGGATGAATTGTTAGTAGAAGAACCAATAATATCTATTTGTGATTGTGGTGATTCATGAGATAGTTCTGAAATGTGTCCTCCTTCCGTAGAAATTGTTGATCTCCTCCATGGAAACCACGAGTATCCTTTCTTCACGCCTGCATCTTTACTTCCACTACTATTACTTCTGGAAATTGATGGACCAGAATCTAATTCATCCTTCTTTGGTACATATTGACCAATCAGCCTTTGATGTAGTTGAGGTGGTAGGGGGCGTTTAAAAAATGTTGTGGATAGTAGTTGTGGAAGAGCAGCAGACCATGGTATCAATTTCCCATCAACTTTGACTACAATTGATTCTGGTGGAGTATTTAATATCAAATCCGGATTCTCAACCAACTCATCAAATGTTAATTGAGATTGTTCAAAGAGTCCAAGTGAGCTTCCACATATTGAAATTGCTTCAAATTTTGGACCATCACCTTGTAATGGAGAACCGGGTGACATACTACTACTGGAACTAGTGTTACTATTATTATGCTTTTGTTGTTCTTCCATAAAACTTGCCATATGTGAACTTTTTGGGGATGATCCTGGTTGAGGACTCTGAGGCAGAGAACTCCCTTTACCCGACTCAACATCTTCATCTTGATCACCTCTCTTTGAAGAATAGTCTTTGATTATCTGTTATTTTAAGTGATTGAAAAATTCAGAAACAAAAACCCATATTAATTACTAAATACTAAATGCAAATGATGGTTACAATTTTTATTAATTACAATCTTTATAATTTTACGGATAGGATGAAATATATACTTACATCTCTTCCAAAGTTAGCTAAAAAATATATATAAAAAGAGTAACAAATAATTAATTAGTTGAAAAATTATCATTCTTTCTAAATAAAATAATAGCTATAAATTCGATGTAATAATTTTGAATCATTTTTTTAGTATTATATAGTATTCATTACTCACGGAAATATAGTGCAGCCACTTCAGGATCCATACTTTCTAAATTGAGATCGTCCAAATAAATACCACTCGTTGAGTCATCTACAGTAGTGTTTCCAGGTCCTGAACTTTGTCTTTTTGTCATAAATGAGAAGATTCCTCCCATTAAGGATTTATTAGGATTCTGACGACCACTAGAAGCCATCTCATCATCGCTTGACACTAGATTGTCATCCACATTACCTACGTAAACATTACAGTAAAAAATAAACATCACATGTTTAACATACATGTACATGAAATTTTAGTGTTCAATGTTCAAAGTAAATGAATGAACTTGAACCCATGAACATGAAAAAAAAACAAAACAATTTATTTCCTAAACTAAACCAACTAGCAAAAGTGTCTTTTGTTTCTAATAATAAACTATCACTTCTACTTCACGTGTAAATTAGTCATTCATCATCATTCTCATCACTACTATACTTATTAAATAGATAGCAAAGGACAAATGGAAAATATTCCTTTCTTTTATGTACCAACACAAACCAATACAAATATTTCTTCTACAAACTTGAAGACATAATTTCAAAAGCTCAAAACTTACTTGGTTTGGGATTAGCTCCAACATTTTGTGCTGGTACCATTGGAGTAGTTGCGGGTGTCGTATTTCCCGTTGATGGCAATTCACCCCATGGCCATTTGCCAACTTCTTCATCCTCACCTGGTTTCTGTTAAGTTCAAAGTGAATTCAACAAATTATGATTAATTTATTACGTTATAAAAAAGATTTACTAGTCAAAAGTTACAAGTTACAACAAATGTATACATTTAACATATAAGATATGTTTAAAAATGCAACCTACCTTTGGAACTTTACTAATTTCATATTCTGAATCGGATTGAACTGGAGTGGATGGTCTTGAATTTTGTGGAGTTACAGTTGCTTCTAACTCTGTATCCGAATAAAAGTCTCGATGATAGCCACGACTCTGATTCAAAAAACTTTGATTACTGCCACCTATATCAAGAGCACTGAGAGCTCCGGTCAACTCTTCATCCATTGCAAATATTCCTTCTTGACTCTCTAGGGGTTCATTTTCAGGAGAATAGGTAGGATCCACAATTATATTACTTTTTGAACCCTATAATGTAATGAAAAAAAAAACCAAACAAAACAAACACAAAATTAATTAACATTTTGCTATAATCAACAAATTTGTAAAAGTTCAAAAAGTCGACAACCACAAATGAATACATAATACTTTTTTTATACATCAAAGAATTCTTAAATAGTTACAAAATTAAAAAACAAAAATGTAATTTTCTTTCCCAACTCCCAACAGTATAGTACATACATACAGAAATACGTTTCACCCTAATTTACTCCTGTACATGCTTCATTCACATGATGTCCTATTAGATTTATGCACGAGTACAGGAAAAAAGGAAGGAAATACATCATGAACATGTAATGAATACATATCCTATACATACTGGGATTCGTACTTTGTACCATCTGACAAAAAAAAGAAGTATGCTATTTAGAATGAGAGAGGCACAAGCGTCATGAGATTGTCTATGTGCTGAGCTCGGATGTTTTTTCCTCATCACACTGCACAATGCGTACAAGGTATGTAGACTGCCAAAGTTACGGTACAATAAGAAAAGTAGTATACATATGTACAATCTCTAGCAAACAATGTATGGATATATATATCATAGTGAAATGAAAACTATAATTATATATTTGTTCCTTTTCTTATTAAAATATCTAATATTATAATACCTACTACCACACTACTACTATATGTTTCTTGAAGCTTTCTTCCTACGTAAATTAAATCATGTATACATATACAGGTAAGGGAATAGGAAAATTGCCAACTGCTCTCTTGCATTTTTCCCCCTTCTACATACACTTTCACGTTATGTTTTGAGTTATCATTCTATTAATAAGTAAAATAATACTTTACACATATACTGTTTCATGTAAAATACGTACTTAAAAAAATAAAAAGATTTAAATAGAAAGATAAATCAAAATAAAACTACAGTCGATTTCATAAAAAAGAACAGAAAACCAAAAAACCAAAAAAAATTGAGGGCAATTACTTGATTTCGTTTCCTCTTTTTCCTTCTTTTTCGATTTTTTGAATCATCCACACTAGTCTTTGATAGAGCTGAAGAAACTTCAGGTTTACTATTATTATTATTAGGTGTTCCAACATCTTCAATTCTCTTGATATCACTTTCACGTTGACCAATATTGATGACTACATCCCGTCCTAAAATTTTTTTGTCATCAGCAGAATCTTCCGTTTCTCCCTGTTTCTTCCTACTATTGTCTGAATCGGATAATTGTGGAGAGGCGGGTAGTGGTGAAGTTGCCAAATTTTCATCATCCAATTCATAATCATACATTTCTTGAACGAAAAAAGCCTCTCCAGAATCTCCCAATTTCATACGGATTGGGGCAGGTACTCCATTTAATTCTATGTCCACCACCTACATAAATAAATAGGAAATTAAATTATAAGATTTTCCAATACTGCCCAAAATTTTATAGAAAGAATGAACAATGTTTGGATTGTGAATTGGACATTTACCTTTTCTCGACTCCGGAGAACCCCCAACTTTCCAAACCGTACGTGGAAAGGTGAGGAGCTATAAGAAGAAACCAAAATTTGTTACAATTATTATTACTAAACTAACAGTTATTGATAAATAAGATACAATACCTATAAATAGCCATTATTGAAGATTATTTTAATCATGTCCATAAACTATGTACAGTATTTTGATAAAATTAAAAACAAACATACCTAAAAGTTCCATCTTCTTGCTCGACCACAATGACGTCAATAGCACCGGTGAGCGTAGCTCCATTGATTCCACTGTAAAGTCCTTTTAAGTTTCCAATGACTCGTCCCAAATAATTCATTCTATCCTTCTAAAAATCCTATAACACACGTTGACAGGAACGATGAGACTGTTTGACTGGAAGATCTAAAGTTGGAGTTAGTTCCTGAACTGCACCAATATTTGCTTGCGTCTATCTTCTTTGTCAACCTTGGCAGAAATTTGCATTCAGGATTACACACCTGTAGATTAAAGTTCAAATAAGAAAGAGTAAGTGAGAGAATGTCGATTGTTATTAATCTATTTATCCATTTACAAATGTACATCGTATAATTGATTCTTCTCCACCTCCTCCTCCAACACACGAGTTCAAGTTATACACAAAATTTTGTCTCTTCTTTCCCTGTCCGGCATTCTACCATAAACTACTGCAGTATAAAGTATAAACTAAAAACCGATTTCAATAGTGAAAGATGGAACACACTGAATTTTAGGAAATAATATTTTCTACACAAAATCGTGATCAAGTGTGTTTTTACTTTTTATGCTACACAAGTTTCAACTTTCAACTTTTCATAAAATTATTATCATTTCATTGCCATTTGCCATTGCACATTATAATAAATTATAGACCTAATTCCTGATTATTGATTGCAGATATATTGTAGTACATGCTGCAACTTTTGACACAGATCAAGACTCAATCCAAAATCATTACATTACATTACCATGTAAATTTGTTTCTAAGGAATCATATCCTGGATTCTGGATGACGGTAAAAAATTACTAGAGTCATTCTAATATCTAATACTGTCTTAAAAGAAGTTTTCAAAAGGTTTTGTACTTTAGATAGGAGCGGAAATTGAAAAATCAGTAACGAAAAACCGTCTACAACCAAAGTTGTAAACTACAAAATAAGAACAAAATCCACACAAACTAAAGTAACGAAACATAGACGTAAATAAACAATAAATTTAAAATAAGTCTTAAACTTGAAATAACAAAATCACTTGCACCTTTTGTTATTTACATTATGAATTCTAAACGTACTGTAAATGATTTTGAGATAATTAGAATAAATAAGTAAGTCAAGTCAACCAAAGAATAATAGAAGAAGAAAACAACTTGTATCATGAGCCGAGTCAAGCACAAACACACACTTGTAAAAACAACATAACACAACGCATCCCGAAGTACAATGAAAAGTAGATTAAAATGTAAATGATGTGAATTAATTCACATACAGTTTCAGCCTACCTTAACTGACTTTCCTTTGAAACCTATTTGAATTTGAAACTGATTCAAATTGTTGACAAGGACAGGATTTTGAAGGAAAATGCTACTCAAGATTCACCATACACGAACAAGTGTAGCTCTCTGCATCTGTGTTCGTTTAACTTACAACTAACCACACACTGAAAACACAAACAGCTCAACGACCAATTCACAACTAACAACGGCTTCAAATATGACAAGCAAGTGTAAAAATTGTAGAGTACAGAGTACAGCCTATCTACAATATTATACAGTCAAGCTCAAGAGTCGAGCTACTGAAATTCTTTGAGATTTGGCGAATGTGCAAAGTGCAAACTACACCTAAGTTGAAAAGTGTGTATACTACGTGTTTGGTATATAGTACATATTATATATCATGCATATACTTCTCAATTCTCATCCTGTTGAGTGTCTACTGTGCAAAAAAATTCATACATTTATATATACATTTGCATACATGTACATATGATGTATACCTACTCTTCCTAGAACATTTGAACTTGTATACACATATCTACATGCAACATGCATACTATAATATTTCTTCATCTATGGTCATTCCACAAAGTATGCTATGAATTATAAATTATAACCATCATTATTACTATTAAGTTCAACCTCACTATATCTTTTATCATCTACCAACCACTATATCTACATTTATATCTTCTTCTTTTCCATTTGTAAACATATATATATGTATATATATATTATATTATTATACATAGCGTATTCAAACTATTTATGTATATAATTATATATTATATTACACCAACATCATACGACCACAGTCGCACGCTGAGGTTTACATATATGTATACATACATATGCACCTCTTCAATCCATTTACCTACACTCAAAAACAATAAATATTCCTACTTCTAATGAATTGAAAAAACAAACTCTCGTATAGTTAGAATCCATCTATGATCGTAATAATGAACGTTACATAAAGTAATACGAACAATTTTTATCACTGGTTCGTGTTGGATATATTATAGTCCTTTTGTAATTTTAAACCTGGACTAAATAATTTCAGTCCATAGGAATTATTAAGTATTCTACTGTCTATAGACTGTTTTTACCATTAGAAAATTATAGCCGAATTTATATATTTTATTCCAAAAAATATACTCATGCAATTCATGTTTCTCCTAGCTCAAGCTCAATGGTTTTCTTATTGTATATTATTGTATAGGGAGCAATTAAGTAGTAAACTCGCATAAAGACGTTTTTTCTTCATCTCTTTTTAAATGTTTATTGCACAGGATTAAGTCCTCGGGGAAACGTCATACGTCATACCCATTAACCATTAACCAGCCAACCAGAAAAAATGATAGTAAGTACAGATAGACAGAATATATCTTATATAAATGTTAAATTTCTATTCTCTCTATATAGACAATACAATATGTATTTTCATAATTGATTTCAAAAAAGTCATTTATCATACTAAATAGATAATAGGATTTTTTCATAATAGTTCATAGATATTCGAATGGTTTAATAAAAACAGACTAAAGAATCCTTCAATGCACACACAATCAGTATTAACATCAACAACATAGAACTTCTTCACTATGACTCATCATTCATCACTTATCACAGCAACTCAAAATCATCATCATTCTTTATGTACTTACACAATACGTTGCTCAAAGTTAACTCTGTATACAAATGCTCGTGTATACAAAAAATTTTCTGAGCGTCTTTCTACCTTAGCATTACATTGAATTGTATATTATCTATTACCTATTGGGTACATTGTATATGTACGAGTAAATATGTAATATTTATAAGTCATAAGTACTCTTTCTCTAATGACTAATGACCCTTGCTTGTTTAGAATATTTTATTAGAATAAGTACGAATCCAGCACTACATAAATTTATTACAAATTGTCATCTGATTTTTCTCGCCATGGCTCTTATTAATACACGATAAGAGTTCAAGGATAAGAAACAAAGTGTCACTAGTCCTACATGTTAAACAACTATAAACTTAAAATTGACATTAAAATTTTATGTTATTTTTGCACCCTATAAATTCGATTTGCCTGCTCTGCCTGAATGTATCATTACATAATGATTCAAAGTCCAACAAACAAATTACTCGATAATGGATAATGTCCACATACACATTACATGTGCTCTGGGCTCTGGATATTAAGTACTATAGGTTAAAAAAATACTCTAATTTATATAACCATTGACCATTGATATTGACATGAGTGAGTCTATGAACACTGAATATGATATATGATAATTCAATAAATTAGCAATGATCATCAGAGTATCATGAGAGCCAATCAAACTGCGCGCGCGGGAGACATGACTTCATCACACAACAATCAGGTGAAAATCAGGTAGCAACTTCCTAATCAACCTGTATTATTATTATTTAGTTAATAATAAACATGCAGTACGCAGCACTTAAAATATCCCCATAGCCTATTTTGTTATACCATTACATAATTAATTATTATTATTATTATTACACAAGATAAAGACTAAAGACTGATAAAAATTCAAATGGCCGGTTCTATGTTAATTGAATAAATAACTCGTATTAAATGTAATTCAACTACTGACAATGAATTTTCTTCATCAGAGTGTATATATACATATATTTTTGCTGTAAATTTTTGGTCAGCTGGCAAATTATGAAAATTATACTAGTTAATTTATTTTACAATACATGTACAAACTCTCTCCACACTGCTAAATCATTTTTATCAGTATTACTGTATATATATAAATTCTGTTTACAGTAGTACATACATGAGACTCATGACATGAGTAGAAGAAGTAGTACTGCACTTGCTGATATCATCATCCTCATTCTAATCAGCTAATATAGTACTCGTGCATGTATAGATGTATAATACATAATATCTACACTTAATGCTTATATTCAAAAAATAAAATAAAAGTTGTCTAGTGCGGAGCATGGAAACCAAAATTGCTAATGTTAGTAGTTCTTTGAGAGTTGAGTACATTTATTTATTTTTTATTCCCTTATCAAAAATCCTACAATCCTAAGCTGTATAATGTGAATCCAAAGTCCACAATACAAAATAAGCAATGTTATGTATTATTTATTAGTGTATGTATTAAATAATTTCATCTCACACATAATCTGTAATGTACTTCACATTCACATCCTCTTTTCAAACATATCAGTTTTCACGTACATCGTACATATCATATTCACCCCAAACTTGAATTTTATCGTTCACTAGAGAAAACAGGTAAATCTAAACATACAAATAAAACAACAATAATTCCAATTGTGTTTGTATATTTTATGTTATACACAAATCTCATAAACAAATAAACAATAAAATATTATAAATAAGTTCTACTAACGATTATGTATTACACTTAATTGCGGGAACTAGAATCACAAAAATTAAAGCATCTATCCCAATTGTCACATGATTATATGTTAACACTTTATGTCCCTACTTTTTCTGAGCATGACGTGTTTGTAAAATATTTGTAATATTTGTATTTTTATGTGACAAGTAATTAGTCTACCACATATCACATAGTATCATCATAATGACGATAGCAGTTGAGCAACTATAAATAACTTAACATGGGATTTAAATCATAAAATTAAAATACGGAAAAAAGTAGACCGATTAATGCATGTACAATTTACAATGTGCATCTTTTATTGTAGCTAAGCCTCGGAAGCACAATCACATTGAAAGAGTATGAAACAGTAATTCAGCATTCGATATTGAATTCCAGGAAAAGAATTCTAGGGAGCAGAGAGTTACATGTGACGTGTGATACAAGCACAAAGCACACGATGAACAATATCCTATTTTGTACACATAAAAATGCATTATGTATACTGTATACTGTATACTCATAGAACCAGAATATTATATCACTGAAGACAATTGCCAATACATTGCAAGCAGTGCAAAAAGCGTCGCTTGATCATGCATTCAAACTTGCAAGAGCCTATATTTACAACTACATATGCACGAATACACACGTAGAACACTTTACACTTTATGTACATTATTGCTACATATTACGACTGCATGTCATTGAGCTGTCATCTCTATTCTCTATTTTCTTTCTCTATATATAAAAAAAAACTACCATATGCTTCATATTAGAACGAAAATAGATAATACTCTCCAATTTATTTAATCTAACACCACACACACACACACATACTCACTCCTTATATTTTTAATATTACAACATTTCATGATTCGTCAATCTATAAGTACTTGAATCGTACAAACACCCTTAAAATACATAAGCCACGTTTGAATCAGTAATAAACCCATCCTCAAATTCATGCCTTTGTCTCTCTATCTCTCTCTCTCGTTTAGTTTGCGAAACACGAAAATTACTGCAAATTTTCACTAATGCTGCATGAGAAAATTCTACCTGTTGTTCCGTGTCATATTTTTCCTTCTATATATATTTTTTTCCTGTCACCAATTACCAATTACAATTACCCACTGTAGTATAGCCGGACCAAGTCCATATTTTCCATATTCCATACAACTAAACTGTACACACTACACACCATATCAAATCCCGAACAATGTTTTATTTGTCCATGTCACAGCATTTTATAAATACATTTGTAATTTGCAATATCTACATGATATTTGCATTTATTTTCATGGGAAAATGCCTGTAGGGTATTTTGTCTTTTCTAACTCTTCTTGTGCCATTCAATACAAAATGTGTACATTGTAAAATGTAAAATGGCATACAATGAATACGTTTCTTGTCTCCTTAGTTGTGTTGAAGCCATAATATACCATACTATTATAGTTTCTAGTGTACAGAAAAAAACACCATGTTGTATTGATGTATACATACATAAATAAACTGCTGCTTTATTCATCATCACACTTTTCATGCTAATGTGAGGACCACAGTTTATACTTTAACTCTGCACAATGTTTTTTTTTCTTTAATTGATTATAAGTACTAGCACTCTACTCTCTATGTACTTCATACTAGAAATCTGCCTCCACACTCCTATAACAATTTAGACCTCCAATTTCTAAGTATCTGATCCTCATCTTGTAACTAAGGTAAAAATAAATAAATACATCCCTCCCCATCCTCCATGCTCTGTACACAAGGAACACAACCACCAACATAAGCAATAGTATGTACAATGTACAACATACTATACACTTCTTCTGTGTATGAGTATACATTATACATACTCACTTTTGTTAGTATAGCTACTAATTCCAAACTTCAAATTCTAACATGTAAACCTTTCCGTGTTTTCATTCCAAAGTCCATAGTAGACTCACCTTCAAAAAAAGACATATGTATATAAAGGAACCCAACAATTTTATTCTACATAGCAACAAACAATCAATGAACCCTTTTAGACGGTGCGATGTTCTCTTTCTCTTTTTTTCCTCTAACATATTTTCTATTCATAGCACATTCACTCACTCTTTCTTTTCTCACGTGAACGTCCATTTGCTCAAAGAGAATTTAGAATATATATACTGATTCACCTAAATCAAACCAAACTAAACCAAAAGCAAACTAAATCATTCTTCATACTCGTTTGTTTACGCGTGATTTTAAACAAATAAATATACTCAAAATTTTTCCGGAAATGTTGTAAATTTCAACAAACGTCATCTAAAACTGTAACTGAAAAACAAGAGGATTTCATGCTCAAAGTACATGTATGATGTTTGTATATTATATTATGAAAACAATACTGATACAAGCCTGATGTCAGGTCGTTTTAAACACTTGAATCAGCAAGTATGAAAAAGATAGTGACTGAAATCAGTTCTTGTTTTCATAATAGAATATAATCACATGGTGAAAAGGTTATTTACTCGTGCAAAGTTCTAATATGTAAATATCACCTACATTACCAATACATACTAATACATAGTAATATTATCATAATCATCACTCGACAATTCCTCACAGTAAAAAAAATCCACATGGCGGAAGAACGTGCTTCATCTAAGGCTGAACATGTAGGAGGGAATTTGACGGGTGAAGCCATATAAATATACATAAGATTTCATGAAGTTGGGTTCAATTTTCGGTTCCTGCCTTTTCTCTCCGCTACCTACACACATCTCTCTTGGGAATAACTACTGTACTACTTCTCCTACTACTATACACCAGACCTTGCAGTTTGCTACTCTGTATTCAACCGGGTACACACTACACCCAGTAGAAAACAACGTACAGTCCCAAGAAAAAACAAGTGATAAAAATTTCAAAGTTCCACTGCATTCTACATGAACTTGACCAGAACGGTAGAAATGTGCTCTCTGTTAGATCAATACATATGCATTTTTATCCAGCTCGTACCCGCTCACAACAACGAATAGTTCAACATATTGTAAAAATTTCCTTGAACCGTGCAAAATATTTGATAGGATTGTTTCATACTCCGAACTCGTAATCGTAACCGATCGCGACAGCTACGAAGCACAGATGCCGCTGATATTTATATGCATAAATATTTGGAGCTTAGACTAACTCTACAGGGTTTTCTCTGTTGACTTCTTTTACTTTTTAATGAATAAACAAACTGTTTATGTTGTTTCATGATAATTTTCAAGGTTCAAAATTCACGACAATTTTATCAAACATTGTCAGTCACCATCATCATTCCTTCGAAATTCAAAATGAAAGCCAACCAATAATGAACAACTAAATGACATCAAGTTACATAACAACTGAAATAAGCATCAAGCATGAGACGCCGTTCCTTTTAAAGCTGATTAGAAATTAAAAACAAAATTATAATCTTGTATCAAAGTATAAAGTGAATCCATGGCTTACTACGAAGAATGGAGAATGTCTCACAATTCAAAAGCATGTACGCATTTCTATCGTTCGTTATGCGTACATGGGTGAATTTATAAGGAGATTTAGTATTTACCAACACTTCGTATTATAGATAGTAGATAGTCACTCTATAACTGCATGTGGGGGCGAGAAATGAAAGTTAAAAAGGAAGTTCTATAAGGCATAAGAATAGTTGTAAATACAGTTCTATTCCCCATGTTCTTTTTTCTGTGTCATCATCCACATGACCATAATACAATTATATAGCACATTAGAAAAATGTGAATGTGAATGTTTTCTTATGGATGCATCCAAAATGGTTCAAGCTTGAATACACATACATATACATTATTTATTATGTATTACAATTTATATATTATATTTATAATTTACATAATACATAATACGTAATAAAATATGGGACAAAAGAATAGCAACAACAACAAACCTAAGTGCATATCAAACATCAAACTATCCAATGTGCATCTTTATATGCACACCATTCATTTTTACCTGCAACACTAAACTACGGTACATGATATGTTGTACGCATTACGCATCTCTATGGATGTGTATCCGCATACAAAAATCAGATAGAATATAGGATTGAATAAATGCATGCAGTATACAGTAGAATATGTAGGAAAAACAATATAATCCATGATATGATAATAAGCTTGCTCCTATATGTATCTCCCATCAAGTTGTAGGTATATGAAATATAATATAACAATGGTGACAGCCATATTATACATATACGCTTGAGCAGGCTCATAAACTTTACACTTACATGGTTTGATATGGCCGAGTCTCTTCTACAATAATATATTACGCAATTCGTAGTTTGCCATGCTTTTTAGATGACTGTATATATACATTACACAGTCTACAGACTACTGTCAACTAAAAACTAGTAACGAACCACTATTATTGTTACTTGTTTTAATATTACTGTTGACTGTCGATGGTCCAGCCCTTTTCATTACATACTACTTATACGTATTAACATTGCACGTATTAAGTACAACCTACACAATACACAACACTCACAAAATGTGGATTTCTGTTGAGTTTTGTTTAGCTAGGAATCATATGTATGGTAAGCAAGAGCAAAAAACATGTCCCTCTCCTCAGCTGGCTCAAATTCAGCTTCAAACTTCAAACGAACAACGTTTGAATAACTCTGGTTGAAGACAAGAATGACTCATGCCGAGAAACCTTCTAAACCTTCTACGTGGAATAACGTACAAAGCCAAATTCCCAAACAAAATTGTCAACGTATCATAAATCATAATATTATTGAATATTGAATAATATCAAAACTACCGCAACTTTTCTTTTTAATTTCATGATATAAACTAACTACGCTACCTCCATGTTCAATTTAAATCATGTGATATCGGTAATTTAAACTCATTTTATTATAAAAATGAAAAGTAAAAGTAACAGCATAAACGATAATACTATAATTAATTTGTAGACGAATTAACATTGATTTTGTGACAAACCTGAACTTTGATTGTACAGCTACAGCAGTGTAAATCCAAACATGAGTAACAGTGTAAATAAAAGATATAATGTGTTTTGTCCTGTTTTCACGGGCACTATGAAGTTACAATAGTTTATATTTTTTAAAGTTCCACGGAACTTGCTTACTCAATACTTAGTTATTGACACTAAGCTTAGTAAAACTGTTTTTAAACATATGATATGACCAAAGTCTGTCAATAGTTTCAAGTTTGTAATTTGTAAATACTCAAGAAAAACAAACAATAATAATAATTACTGTAGTTTTATTTTTCCTCCGATAGTAGAAATTTGATTAGGTACTTGTATGATTTGTATACTTGTTGAATATACAATAATATATTATGATTCAGGTTATTTACTCTTTTTTATTTTTCTGGACTGAAATATCTGCAATGCACACACAAACAAGACAAATAAATAAATAAAATTTATCAGTCAATAGTTCAGTATCAGTCTGTATTATTCGATCTTCAATAATGATTTTTGATGGCACTAATACGCATCACTCCAGTGTGTGTACATAAATATATCCAGGTCAAAACAGGGAGATTAGATACACTTTGATTAGATTTATTTTTAAATAAATAAATAGATAAATATTATGTTTTGCTTCTTAGAAATGTTCCTCGTTTGTCCATTTTTATTTAATCATTGTTTTCACAAAACTTGCACAAAGGTAGCTAAAATAATACACGGTGAAGATTTTACGCAAGAGTGCGAACATTTTTTTGTGTCTTATGTAGTATTAGCAGTATAGTCCAAACAATACTAATAATGTATTAACAACCACAATTGTGGAAGTATTAGTAGTTTTATATAGATTGATGATTCAAAGTTCAATTTGTTCTCTATTATTTCATAGAGTACGTTGTGAAATATAATATAATTATATATAATATATATATAGTGAATTGTAACTGCTCCTAAAAAGAGCAACAGCTTTTTTTTCTTATTCGCTTCCTTCTCAGACGAAATTCAGTAACTGACTGACAAAAGCTGGGTACAGAGCGAAGTAGTCTTTACTTTTCCTCTCTCTGTCTCTCTTTCTGTGCACTGCAGTTCAGATAGCAACAATTCATATATACACACACACACGTCTCTCTCTCTCTTATACTTATTAATGCAACATGATATCCGCGCACATGTAAAAATCGTACAAGTAACGTAAACCTGAGACTACGCTGGATCCAACACTATAATAATAATAATAATATTATGGTGTTGAACGGAATATATTATATACTTAGATCAGGCGTATACATATAACGAGAACTCAACTTTAAAATAAATAATACACATGCATTTTTTAAAGTTTAAAACAAATATCTAAAATTTAAAATTTTTTGTGGTCACTTTGTACACATGACTATTTAATTTTTTCCTCAATTCTCAATTTTATATTTAAAAAAATAATTCAAACAAAGTTCATTGCATATATGCAGATTGCAGATGAAAATAATAACTGCACATTTTGTTTAATGTGCATAAAAATAGCACCAGCAATAAAAATATTTTCCACTTTCCTTATTTATCCACGCAATTCTATAAAATAGATTCGTAACTCGTTTAAAAATTCACCTACATAAAATTTATCGAATGTACGTTGGAGAAATAGTTTGGCAATCTACACTGTTTTTGGGCTATTCAACACTAGAAAACACATGACATGCATACATATATAAGTGCCGGCTGCAAATATTTACATGTTATACTATTCAGTTTTCAGGGTAAAATAAGTTCATGACTGAAACCTAGAAACGAGGGTCGAATCTACTCTGTTTCAGAATGATCTATGTATGTTATATTTTATATGCATCCATGAATTCCGAATACAATTCAAAGAATAAAAGTATTCGTAAATTATGAGTAATTTCTTCCCTAATTATACATTTCAATGTTTGAAGATAACAAACTTTTTCTCCCTAAAACTTAATATTTTCCAAAATACTATGATATGCATACTAACATAATATATGTAATAATGCATAATAATGCATACTAAACTCTACATTCTACATACTTCACGGAGTTTCCCTAAAGACACTCAAACATTCATCAGTATAGACGCAATGACGACAACGATAACTGACGGCTCAAAAATGAACAAAGATACAAAAGGCTATCAAGTTAACGATGTATGGATGGATTTATTTTTAATACAAATACATAGGTTTGTTTGTACGTTCAATTTGTTGCTAGCTGAAGCTTCTACGTTTTAATCTAGTTTAAATAGACAGGAACAAACATGGAGAAAAACAATACTGATGTATAAACAGAACGGATATAACATATATAATATATATACATGTCACAAATATAGACACTGTACTGTTTTTTTACTTAAACTCTAGATAAAGAGGAAGAAGATAATTCATTATCAGAGTAGCACATTTTAATTAAAAATGCAGACATTTGCAGAATCCTACATTTATGTACAATGTACTACGTACTGTGGCTTTAATATATAAAATGTGTTTGATAAGATGAAATTCAAGACACAAAATATCAACAATATGTATTTGAATAAAATACAGTACACTCTACACTCTATTGAACAACATAAGTTGCAAACATATTGTACAATATTGTACATATATGTATATACATTATCTTGTTGCTACATTTATGAGCCTTTACCATTCCTCGTCTATTTTCGAAAACAAAGAAAAAATGCAATATTATCTAGGTTCTAGAACACATGTACATATCTCCATGTATGTATATAGTAATTCTCCTCTAATTCTCTAATTTTTTGTCACAGATTCAAAATAGTCAAGGGAAAACACATACAAAGGGCAAGTAAACAAACATTTGTGCATACGAATACATATATACATATTGTGTTTGTACACACTAACTTTTATACAATATAAGTAACATCTTCTTTTCCTTCTTTGTACTAACTAAATAAGTGCATTCTCCGTTTTTATGCATGATCGACATCTGTTTACTATTTACTGTTGACATCTTAGCATTTACACACATGTACCTGCATTTCTCTACGCTCATTTTTAAAAATTAAGACGCAAAATCAAGAAACCTACAAAGCACCTCTACGTTCTACACACAACTCAGAAATCTATTGAAAGGTGAACATATACCATGTGACACATGACAAAAAAAACTGTAAATGAATAGTAAAAGAAGTAAGCGGTGAAAAACAAAAACAAAAAATATGTAGCACTTTTTTACTATTTAAAAATGTGCAAAAACTAAAATAGACAACAAAGAAACTCAACGTGGCGTACTGTGTATTGTATGTGATGCATATGAATGTATAAATATTGTCAGCAAAGTGAGCTGCCTATATTTATTGTCTATAATGTACATGTATAATATAGTACAAAAAAAATTATCCAGAAACATACAAGTTATATAAAAGCATAAGGAAAGACGTATAGGGATAGTATATATAGTACAAAATTGTGCATCGTATTTTTTGCAAACTGTAAAGTGGCGAGGCCATGAGTTTCAGACAGCACACACACACATACACACAAAGACAGACATACACATTCGCGATTCGTATACACACCTCCATTCTGAACCAATCCTGTATTGCGCATTTTGTCGAGTAACATCGTACGATGCATAGTACGATGCAGATTACAGATGGGCATACACACTACACACTACATACACCCGTATAGATATATTACACACCACTAGTAAAACTCGTCAAAGCTAGTCACTGCTCAGTAGAAAATGTACATTATTTACTATATTTTACGCTGAGAAACAAAGAGCATCAGGCCACCTTTTTCTTCTTACATTTTATAAGCAGTGCCAACTCCTTGTTATGATATTCACTATATACTTTACACTCGGATATCGTACGATGTGTAAAATTCGCACAATTCTCAAAGTCTTGAAAATATCATAAACCATTATATTGCGTGAAGTATAAACAGCAAACAACAAATAAGCAGAGACAAAGAGATAGACATGGGCTCATTTTACAATTACTACACATCTCTTTTGGCGCTTTTCTGCTAGTATTCTTTGATCTTCATACATAATTTTATGTATAATACACAAACGACTATATCCCATTATATAATATTATACTGTATCGATGTATGAATTTCTTGTATTTTCAAATGGATAATTATGCTTTTATTGCTCAAACATTTAGAATGTACAACATATAAACTGTATAATAATATGCAAAGCTGAACAAAGCAAATTGTTATTCATTCATTCCTGATTGTTCCTTATGCTCTTTACTCCTTCATTCTTATATATCATGTTCAAAATAGAAGAACTCCTCATTCCAAACTGACTTTTTTTATACACTACATTACATATTACACTATCTTTCCTTCTTCCAGACTCCAGACATTCTAGATAGATAGATGAGGGAAAAAGTAGCAAAATTTGGAACTTTTCAAATTAGTTTTTTCCTTCTTAATTTGTCATTGACTTTGCCCAACAGGTGAAAACCCTTCAACAACAGGTAGAATACAAACCCATAAAAATAACACACAAAGTACAAACTATAATCACTGTGCAGAATGCATAATATAGTTAGTTCTATGTAAAATACACGAGGAAAACGTTGTGATGAGGAAAATGTACTTTCAAATTCTTTTGATGAAAAAAAAAATCCCTTAGAGTCAATACTCTCGTTTTTATAATCCCCAAATTGCAAGCCTGCAAAAATTTAAGACTGTGTGTTTTCCTTTGTTTAGTCTAGCGTAAAAACGAACAAGTTTTTCCTCAAGCCTCAATATTACATGGTATAATAAGTATGTAGGAAAAAAATAATAGCCCATAATCCATATCCATATCATCGTTATTGGAGTCTCGTAGTTTGAATTGAGTTCAATATCTGTATTCGACATTCGAGGCACTCAATACTCAATACCAACACAACACAAGCTTTAAAAAAATTTGCTTCAATTTTATTTTCTACAAGCTATATTCTGTTCTTTTCATCGATACATCAATAATCCATACTGTGCAGGTTTCAGGTTAATAATAAATATTTTGTACGTGTAACATACTTATATAGTATGTACTATGTACAATAAAAAGTGTGCAGAAGAATTGTTAATTGAATCAGAGCTTATCCATGGGAAATTTGCACAAAGAAATATCAGACGATAGTACAAAGAAGAGCAACAATGGAAAATATAGCAAATACGAATTGTATACCCACAAATGCATGCGTCGTTCTATACGCACTCGCCAAATGTATCTCATTCGTCATATATGTACGTAAATAATAAATACATATAGCCTTAGTTGTTAGTTGTTACTCACTCACTCAGTACACTTCCACACCAAACCTTATTTACCATTGTCCCATCGTACGATGTTTGACGATACAAACAGGGGTTCTATAAAGAAGGTGGAGGCAAGAAGTTTTAGGGGTGTCTGAGAGCTACGACTATTGCATTTTGTAATTAAGTTTTTAACTGCAAGTCTTCTAAAACTATCTTAAACATTGTCAAGTCCAAAGCTTGAATTTCCTACTACAAAATGTGATGCTTTGTTACAGCACAATTTAAAACAATCAAGCGTTTTATGCTTTACATTTTATACATACTGTTTTATATAATATTATATTAGAGTTTACTTGGTTAAAAATATTTCCCGAAAAATAGTACATTTTACCAAAAATCTATAAATCCTCACATTAATAATAATAAACCCTAGACACAATAAGATACAAATAGGAATAACATTTTTTCCCAATTAACTTATTTTTTTTTCCAGATAGATTCCTAAAAGAGGCACTATTTTTTTTTCCAGATGGATTTTTTCTGGA
>JAQGBH010003304.1:0-20377 GCA_034698265.1 Sminthurinus aureus | reverse complement strand
CCATAATACGATATATATATATATATATATATATATATATATGGTTATAAAAGTCAATGTATACAAAACCCATCTTAATCGGAAAAAAACAAGACGACCATAAAATGTACACGAGATTTTGCCTAAACGATGTGAAATAAACTAACTATGAACTCTGAAGAAATTTTGGCACCTTTGAATATCTTTGAATATAACAACTTACAACTGTTTAGAAACTTAATGATGGAATAAGTCAGTAAATTTTTAGAAGAGAGCATAAAATAAACTGATAGTTTTAGATATGTTAGACAACTTGAAGTTTACGACAAGGAAAAGAAAAGTTCTTCAATTCACTGACTGAAAAATACGGAAATTGAAACTGGATGTAGTTTGCCAGTCCTACAGTGAGTTCTAGTAACACATTATAATGCATCATACGATGTAAACATGAATTCAAAGTAGAAAAGAAGTCGAGAATTAATAAGCAATAGGAATTTAAAATTAAATCAAGCTCACGGATAATCTAATACTATTCAATAATAATATAAGTAGTGTATTAAGCATATCATTCTTAATGTAAAACATAATAATGTATAACCCTCAAATGATCAAGACGACTTCTGACTGGTAATGTTTTTTGTGCCTACACGTATAACCAACCATTTTTCCTTTTTTTTCAAGAAAAAACTAAATGTGAATTGCCAATAATTAGAAATATAATAGCTTTACAAAGTATAACAACATCCAGTTGTGTGTACACATAATATATATGAATAGTCCACACGAACACACTTCGTGGCCCTCGTTTTAAAAACCTCCTTCCCATGTATTATTATTACGAATGGAAAGGAATCGTTTTTAAAACGAGGACCACGACTTAGGATTATTATTGTACCTACATCATGTTTTTGTAGAGCCATATACATGTGCGTACACGTAATAAATGTTATTGAATGAAACTGTGTCGAATAAAGAACCAGTCGAGGAGCCCGTTTTCAAATTTAGCATGACTTGCAGAATATTTTAGTTTGTAATGTATTTTTTTTACGATATACTGCAAAATCAATTAATCTTAAGCTATAAATAGTTTTAATGTTGATTATCACGTTTTATGAATGAAAAGGCTCTAAATTTGTCATTCTTATATTTATATATATATATACAAGAAAATATATTTCTTCCCTTCTCGTAATACTTAAGATGGATTAAAAATTAACAACTTCATCAATTTCTTATCAAATCGTACGTGCATAAGATCTGTGCTTATATTTTGTAACTACTCTGGGGTAAGCAAAACGTACTAAAAAACATAGTGTTTGTGATTCCATTCACTTTTTTTCCATTTTGATCTGCGTGTCAAATAGAGTAAGCTATAGACAAAAAATATAAGAGGATTCAAGCGAAATCGTCTATGATGAACAAATTAAATGACTACGACGAATATTTTAGCTGACAAACGGCATTTGAATTTCATATTGATAATAAATTGGAGAATATAGTTGGTGTCTGTGCTTTTAACTGAGATGAAACAGTTAGATGTTAGAAGATTAAATATTATACATACTACGCAATTTATAGTATTATTTACGAATAAAATTTAACACATACTTTCAATGTTCTAACAGGGGAAGTAAGAGCCCAAACTAAATGAAGATTATGAATAATAAACGAAAAAATAACAATAACTGTTATTATTATTATTCATAATAATATTATACAATGCTAATTGAATGATATGCGTAAAGATTTTTTTTAGTAAACTGTATCATAAGTACATTGTTTTGTAAATATACATCTATTTTAAGGCAAATTTCCTTAATTTTTGAGATTTTAATTCACAAGTTAATACTTTATATGAATATCTTGTGTATTATTGTATTCTATGGTATAATATTTATGTTGTGCATAGGTAAGATTTTCAGGTATAATAATATGTTAAATATTATTATTATGTAAAATGTTTGCAGTCATGATTTCTAAATCGGAAAAAAGTAATATTTTTTGGGTATTAAAAATGAATACGCAAACAATATTATTATTATATAATGATGTTTTCGTCCAATTTAACAATCATGACTACAAACATTTACATAACCGAAAATCTTGTCCACATTCAATTCAAGGTTAAAGGTTTTTAGTTTGGCTTCATTTAAGCTGGTTTTATCTTAGAAAAAGATGCCATTATTATAGTAAAACAAAAGGGGGACAAACAAAAGTTAAAAACAAGGGGTATAAGTAATACGTTTACGTATTACAATTTTTGGGTAATGTGTATTCTTTAAATCATGTAAAGTTATACGAGTTTATGAATGAAACATACCATGCTGCGTATATATGTAATAGTATGTAATAATATTATATTATTATTATACCTCTCAGTCCAAAACTTTGAATTCATTTTTTAAATGTTATTAATATTATTGTAACAACTTTTATCATAATACTCATAATAAATATGCTGTTGTAAAATCTTAAATATTGTAATTTTAGTAGTATTATTAGTGTATCTAGATTTTTTGGTTTTCAGGAAATGAGACAGAAAATAATAATACAAATTCAACCATCAACTGAGAGAAGAACCGTATTTTTTGGAAATTAAAACACAGACCGTACCAAAAAAAAAAAAATACCATGAAGCTGCTTGACTAACAATCCCAACATTGTAATATTATAATTTATAATGTAATCATAATATGTATATAGTTTGCACTCTTACTTTCATGCAAAAAATAAGAACGAATAAGATTTATGAGTTAAGCCTAGTCATACTAATGTAATGTAATGTAAAAGTAATTATTGGATAATAATAATAATATAGGCTCTTTTAGAATTTTTTGTTTCCTTTTGATTCTATTTTTGTTTTTGTGGAAGAATACTTTTGTATATATATAGAAGAATAGTTTAGAATCCAAGTAATTTTTTTTTTTAAAAAAAATTACTTTAGTAGTGGATGCTGCATCCAGGATACATCAAACCTGTATAATATAATATTATGTATATACATATTTTTTGGTATACTATTATACTTTATACTAATACGAATAATAAAGTTTATATCTGATATTTATTGTATGCCTAATATCCGTAATCTGTACTGTTCTTAATATTATGTACTTATGTTACTTATACTCTCTCCTTTGTCTATGTATAATATGTGGGGTTATCTATGAAAAACAATCTAAAGGAACTTTATAATTCACACCAAGCGGTGATTCTAGAACTAAATTTTAGAGGATAGAGCTGTGCAAAAGCTGAAAAGTTTTGAATATTGGTTGGCGGGAAAATTTTCTTTATGTTGTAATATTTTTTCTGTGCACAGCTCTAATTTTTCTACGATCGCAGCGCATAAATTATAAAGTTCCTTTAGATTGTTTTTCATATATAACCCCACATATTATTATAATGACTTATCGTAATACATCATTTCATGTTATTATTTTACAGATACGAAGTTATGCCAGTCCAGCGAATAAGGGTGGCTTCTTCAGTAAGATTGCAGATAATCTTCGTCAAGAATTGTCAAAAAACAAGGACATGAAAGACAGTATTGCTAAATTTAGGGAAGAAACACAAAAATTAGAACAAACTGAAGCATTAAAACAAGCTAGAAGAAAATTTGAAATAGTAGAATCCGAAGCAACTAAAGGTTCCGAAGTTTTAAAAGAAACATTAGGAAGTGTAAAAGGGAAATTTCATGAAACATTAAAAGAAGCTGGTCAATCTGAATTTGCCAAAAAAGCTAGTAAGTAAAAAAATATGACTATGGTATACTAGATCTTTTTTGAAAACTGAAAACTATACAATGATAATAATAATTATTATTATTTTATCCATATGATCCATGATATTCAGTTATATTTATAATGTGCTTTATAATTTTTATATTACGTTGTTTTACGTTTTATTAATCAATTTGTTCTCTTTATTTATTTCTAGGTGAAGTTGGAGATCAATTAGGTAAACAAGCTCAGCAAGTTGCAGGGTCAGTTGCTGATACGAGTGCTAAATTGGCAAATACTCAGACTTTTAGAGCCATGTCTGGAGCTGCGGCTGTAGTTCGTGAAGAAATTGTTGAAAGTGCATATGGTGATAGAATATATAGACCACCAGCACGATTAAGAAAAAGAGTTGAAAATCCAGATAAAGTAGATGAACAAGTTATTACACCTAATGAAAGTGCCATGGGCATGGAATTACATAAAGACTCTAAGTAAGTTGACTTTTGATTTGGTACCATAATGCCTTATGTATATTTTGTTTAATAAAAAATAATCAATTTTGAAGCATGTTGTGCATTTTGAGTTTAGTGTATGGTTACATAAATTACGTATTTACGTATCAGTGTGTAAAACTTATGATTCATGTTTCCCTATAGGTTTTATCAAAGTTGGGAAAGTTTTAAGGACAATAATCCATATGTAAATAAAATGCTCGATTGGAAAATAAAATATGATGAAAGTGACAATGTTGTAATTAGAGCATCAAGACTTTTAACAAATAAGGTAAGCAGTAATAATAATAATAATTATTATTATTATTTTACAAAACAACATATTATGTATAAAAAAAAACTAGAAATTCGTACATATTATGCATTATACATATTATGGACTGTTTATGTGGGTTCTATGAAATTTAAAAACAAAATTAGCGAAAAAATCATGTATTAATGAAGTATTAATATTTTTTGTTACTCTATTCAAGGTGACAGATATCATGGGCGGCCTTTTCCAAAGAACCGAACTGTCCGAAGTTTTAACAGGTAGCTACATTATACGTATTTTACATAATGTGTAAATAATCATGTTGACGATGCTAACCCAAAAATGTATTATAATATTATTTTACCATTGTACATATAATAATTACCAAAACTAAAATGATTCTTTTAAATGTCTTACTTTTCAGAAATAACTAAACTTGATCCGACCTTTGAAAAAGAAAGCTTTCTCCGTTATTGTGAAAAAGAAATTATACCTAATGTTTTAGAATCAATGTGTAGACAAGATTTAGAAGTAAGTCCCTCAAAGCTATTATCATTTGCACCTGGGAAAACTATTATTTTTTATTTCACTATTACGCTAGATGCTTAAAACAACTAACAGTTAAAACTACACATCCATTCATCAATATTCTAATGTTGTTGCGTTTATGTTTTTTTTTATTTAAAGATTTTAAAAGATTGGTGCTATGAAACTGCATATGCTGTAATGTCTCATCCAATCGAAGCATGTAAACAGAGAGGATTAAAACTTGACTCGAGAATTTTAGATATTTCTCAAGTAGATCTTGCAATGGGTCGTGTGCTGGAGCAAGGCCCAGTTCTAGTCATTACTTTTACAGCTCAAATGGTAATTATTATTCAAGCTCTCATTAATAATTATTTTATTTGAATTTCTTTTATTCTTATCAGTTTTCAATGATCTATAAAAATTTTGAATACAATCTAAAATGATTTAAGCTATAATCTAAAATTATTTTTTTTATTGATTTCATTAAATAAGGTTCAAACCGTTCGGGATGCAGTTGGTAAAATTGTTGAAGGTGATCCAGATAAAGTAATGCGAGTAAATCATGCATGGGTTTTATGTCGTGATCGAACGGAAATGAATCCACAAGCGGCTTGGAGACTATTAGAATTTTCTGCTTCAGCAACTGAACAACTAGTATAATAATATATATTTTTAATTAAAGTATAAAGAAAAGCGAAGAAGCTATTCCAAGTTGTGGTGTTTTGTTCTTCGTATTCGTCTACCAGACACAAAGTTATATATTATCATACAATATCGAACCAGCCTCAAAATGAACAGAATTATAAAAGTTTTACAATGTGTTCATTATAAGAAGCTTCTGTGTGTATGTGTGACGGACTTCCTCATCTGAAAAATGAATAACCATGATGTTTTATATATATTAGAATTACTTTCAAATACTGTCAGTTTATCAAGTCTACAACAAATACGCACCTTCAACAACCAACCAAGTAATAAGTGTTTTTCTTTTCTTTTTTTTTTTACAAAAATATAAAATATAATGATTATAATTACAATATACGATGTTTACGTATATTACGTAATTCCTTTTTGTTGTATCTTCCTGTCATCTGTTGTTTATTTTTGGTTCATGCATTATTGTTATGCTCAACTTGAGCAGCTCAAGCGAGTCCGTAGTGTAACAGTGTGAGTATACTGTGGGTGTAATCCTCATTAATTTACAGTGTATACGTTGAGTCTCACTTTTTAAATGGAATTAATGATACGGATTGTGTTTCTTTACTTTTAACTGGTGTATATACAAATTGATATACATGTATATGTACAGTGTACACAAAATGCGAAAAAGACTCCCAATGACGTGCAAAAATACTTATAGCTTGTTTTTGTTAGCAGACCATGAATAATAATAATTATTATTATTTTAACATGATTATAAGAATTATATTTAAAATATAATGAATTTCCGGTGAATTCTATTATCACATATTACAATACTATTTTTCGTACATTAAATCAAAATATAAGATATCAAAATTATGTGAATAATTGGTAAAATCGTATTACATAATAATTATTGTGATTTTAGTCTGCTATTACAGTGAAACGTTTTACTATAGAGTGTGTTCAATACGCCGGTTTATTACTGTTATTATTTATCTCTAATAACACTGTTATTCGTTGTTAACAAAAAACAACAACTATATTTTCAATTCGAAATTTGAATAATAGTTAACAACATTGTTTGATCTTGATTATTATAAATTAGAAATGAACAATAAAAAAAATCAAAGATACTATTATTAGAATTTAACTAATGTCGGTCGACGTTCGTGTATACTAACGTTTTATACTAGTCATAAATCATAAATAACAACGATGCAGTATTTACAAAACATTTGTAACTTTTGAAAACACATTTAAATGTTAAAATTATTATACAATATCAAATCTATTATGTTGTTGGTTCCGTAAATTTTCCAGTTCTTCGGTTATTTTTGAAACAACTCGTTGAGCTTGCTCATTGGAGTTAATAATACTATCGTCTCCTCCAAAAATAATTAGATAGTTCTCTCCGTAACTTAATCCGGAAACATAAATACCTAGAATTATTGGGTAATTCAAACTTTTAGTTCAAAAAGGATATTTTTCGGGTTTCAGATTTGCTATTTTCTATATTATATATATTTGAATGTATTTAAGGGATAGGTAAACAAAAAGTCAAACCTTGTAGATGAAGGCGATTCATTAAAAATCCTAAGGAAATAATAGGTTCTCCACTTAAAGTAGTGAGTTTTTGAGGGCCAGGAAACAATGACATTACGCCCGTTCCACCACTAGTTTTTCGTATAAAACGGACAAAGCATTGAAAGCATCCTCCGAGCCAGGTTTGTAGGTATAAAGTGCAGACATATGGAACTAAAGAGCGTTTTGCTGTTTTGATTTCCTTCTCTATTGCTGTAAGTCTTTCAGCAGTAGTTGAAAGACCAACTGGTAGTTTAAAAAATTGGGCTGTTCTGTGAATTATAGAAAATATATAAGTGGTTAATAGGCACGTTTGACATTTACTTAATTTTTCAATATACTGGAATATACTTACATCCTCTAGACTTACTGTCTACGGAAGTGTTACCTTCTGAAAAATAGTGTCTGACACGGATGTAGAGTAACAATAAATTAATAAAAATTTTTTTTACATGTGATTGACGAGCTTGTGATGCGGATGACCTGGTACAGGCATGGGCTGGGTCAAATATTTTAATGGAATAATTTATTATACTGTTTTTTTAATTTTCTATGCTGAAAGTTTAGATGTCAAAAGACTTTTGAAATTTATCTGTTATATCTTACCATGCCCATGTTAATTTTCTGAGGTATTGGCATTCTAGTTTCAAGCATGTAGTTTCGAAATCCACCTGTAATCGCAGTCAGTATAGTTGCACTGAACGAAACTCCAATGGTATTCTTTACTTCCTTTATGTAGTCCATCGAAATGGGTTTGCTACAAGCAAAGTTAGATTTTCTACGTATTTTACTCGCTTTTTGTAAAACCCATGCATTTTTATCAAAATAAGTCCATCCAACCGGTAGGATAATTGGTATGGATATGATAGGATAGAAAAGTATCAAGAGAAATCTTTTCCATGATGGAATTTTCTGCTCCCATTGCTTTGGAATTTTAAATAGTTCCCCTTTGTTAATTTGAAGGAGGAGACGTATAGAGGAAAAGCCGTCAGCCAAAGCATGATGAAATCTGTTTTATTTAATTTTATAAACAATCTCTTATTTGAAATTAATTTAAAATTTTGAATCGCCTTAAAATATTATATTCATTCTAATATTTTTCTGCCAAAGTAATAATTATTGAAGTTACCTGAATATAATTGCAGTTTGCTCACAATCTTCATAGTTTTCATTTCCCTTGATTTTCGATGCATGACTCTTAGCGTTTGGCAAAATGAGTATTTCCCACGGACTTTTACGTTTCATGTATGGTTTAGTAAGTAATTCATCCGCTAATATCATGAGTTCATTTTCAGTAAATTTCCTCTCAGAATTGAAATTGTGAGCACCTTCGTACAGTTTGACATGATTGGAAATGTCAAATTCTTCATCAGTTTTCCAAAACGCGAAACATAACCAGTTTGAAACATATTGAGTTAACTCAGGATAGTTTAATTTACCACTAGCATTACGAAATTGTATAATCTTTTCTGTTATTAATTTTTGATAATCCTGTACTTCAACGTGACGAGCTTCAAAAAAGAAAGTGAGGACTGTATAACTTGGACGAGTATAAATGTCATCGGAAGCTGCACATGCCGAAAATCCTGATATTATATGATGTGCAAATTCCTGGTTGTATCCTAAAAGATATATTTTATTTAAAAGTAGTACAAAAACTCGAAAAACGTACATTGGCAGTAAAAGTAGGATGACAATGAAAGGAACAATACATTCTGACACAAGGATCCCAAATAATATCAACGTCCATTTTAATATTGATTTACAAATTTTAGAAACTTTCATACTTTTGTTTTTTTTTTTCAAATAAATAGTTTCAAATTATTGTCACAAGTCACAAATCACAGATCAGATTCGTCCGCAATACAAGAACTTTTGTGTTTATACAAAAGCTAAATTAGCACTAATCTGACATTTGATTATTCACAATTCACAACAATAATTGAAAAACTTTGAGAGACAACATGTAGTTATTTCCTAAGCAAAACAATAAGAAAAAGGATTTTCTTTTTTACTTTTGATGTGTACAATAAATTGTAAATGGTATACATTTTTCGTGAATCACATTACTAATATTACTAATTTTATGTGGAAGACATGGGTCAAGCTATTCTTAATTATGAATGGTTTTTCGTCTTATAATACATACATTGTACATATGTAGTTAACATTGCGTTGCTCCGTCAATCAATGAACTCGTCCCTAATCTCTGTTTTAATCATTGGTGCAAATGTAAATATGTGTATGTAGCTTGTCATGTCTTATTATTTTATTAGAACAATGAATTGTGATTAAAAGCTATAGGGAAAATGTCCAAAGTACTTATTCTTTTATTGGACAGCGACGTCTGATTTGTGTTCTCACACCATTTCTAGCCGACAAAGCAAACAAAATTTTTATGCTGTATTCAGGCTTTTGTAGTATGATTCTCAATTCCCACACAAGGTTCATTTTTGTAAAAAAGTATGAAAAAAAAACACGATAAAAGTAAGAAAGTGAATGTTGTAATATTTTTATTTACTTTAATGGCATGTTTTACATGAATAATATTTATTCGTTATTGCTCATTTTTCTGAGTAGTAAGCAGAAATAAATAATTTTATACAAAAATTAATTTCTTACGGTAAAGGAATTCAAGAACTTGTTATGAAACATCAAAATAATAATATAATATTATACGTAATACATCATACATCAGACATGATTAATTAATTACTGTACTTTTCTACGAAAAATTGTGATTGCACTAGATGAGACCGAGAGTTATTTTTTTTAGTCTCGGTCTCGTGTGAGACTCAGATCTGGAAGATTTTGCAATCTTGCTCACCATATGCAAATGCAATATTTTGTAAGTAAAAAGTAAAAACATTGCTAAATTAGTATTCTTGATTAATAATTAATAGTTAATATAATCGAATATTAATACAGTCAATTTTAAGATACAAAAGTGAGATTCAGAAAAACGTTGTAAGTTTATGTAATTTCCTTAGTCAAAATGTCGAATTCTTCTTCGAATTTGGCAACGAACATTTTTAGAGCTTCTTTGTTTGGTATGACACTTTCATCGACTCCCATAAAAATTCGCAAGTATCCAGCATAGCTCACACCACTGACCATTATAGCTAGAAATTTCCAAAAATTATCATTTTCGTTATTAGTGTATTTTTTTGGTATTTTGTATTTTGATTATCAATAATCTATAATCTACTTGAACAAAGAATATAGTTATGACATGATATGTTTTGTAATTTGCGTCTGTCATATTATAATTTCTAGTCGCACTAAATCACATTATTACCTTGATCCGCGATAGCGAAATCCAATATAGCCCCAAGTGACAACACAGGTTCTCCAGTTAGATAAGTTAGACCATCTGGAGGACCCGGAAAAATGGATAGGGATGCTGTGCCCATACCAAGTTTTCTGAGTTGCTTGATAATGGGAACAAACATGGAACCAAGAAAAATTTGTCCAAACATTCCAACCATTCTACCCACTAATGACCTTCGAACTCTCCCTATGTCTACTTCAACTGCCTTGAGTCTTTTCAAAGGGTTTGCAATGCCTGTAGGTAGCTTTAGGAAACCACCAGTGACATGATTCACTAATCTGTCCGGGCGCCCAGGAATGGGCAGTGGAATTCCCACGTGGCAGTGGTTGGGCACCTTGATCTTCATTGCAATCATATAATTACGAATTGCACCAGTGAATGCTGCAAAAATTACAGCATGAAAAGAAACGCCTAAACCATTTTTAAGTGTCTTGATCCTTTCCACTGGAATCGGATGAGAGTAGGCATGATTAACAATGTTTGTTGGTGTCTTTGACTTTTTTGTCCATTCATTATTATCGGCATATTTATGACCTTCTGTAATCATAACAGCCGAGGACACAAATGGATAGAGAATCATCCAAATAATTTTTTTCCACATTGGAAATTCAAAACTTGCTCTTGGATCTTCAAACCAACGACCAGTAGAAACGTTTGATAGCAACTGAAAATATAAAAATAAAACCAAAGTTATAAGATTCATTAATAAAGCTCTTTGTCTTTGAAATCTATAATATATAGTGTAATCACTAATTATTATTACTGTCGAACCTTTGTAATCGCAAATCCATCAGCCAGAGCTAAAAAAAGTACAACATAATACACGTTTATGTAATAGGTTTTATTTGTTGTATAAAAAATTATAAAACATGAAATAAAAAGTTTGGACCTATAATAAAATTATCAATAATATAATAGGATTAAAACTTACCATGATGATATCGAATGAAAACCAAAGTTTGTTCATCAGCCACTTTCTCGTAGATGTGATTCATGCTCGTTTTTGCATTGTACACGAGTAAAATTTCCCAGGGACTTTGCTTAGCTTTGAATGGTTTTTTCAGTAGACGATGACCAATTCTAGCAAGAAAGTCCTCATCCATAATTTCATGTTCATTTATTTTCCAAGGACTATCAAACATTTTGACGTGATTACTGATATCAAAATTTTTGTCATTTTCCCAAAAATTGAAACCACCCCAAGGACTAACAAATTGTCGTAATTCTGGATATTTTAACTGTCCATTCGGAAGTCGAACATTGAGCACTTTGTCCATCCACAATTTCTGATGTTCTTTGAGATCAAGTCGTCCTAGGGCAAAGTTGTAAAGAAGGATTGTATACGTTGGTCGAGTGAGTATCTCATCCGAACCGTTCACAGCGGACAAACCGGATAAAATTTCACCAAAATTTGATTTACAAAGTTTACTGACACATTTCAACACGAATCTGTAGATGTACATGGGTAGCACAATAAAACAAGCGGGTGTAATCACTTCCAAAATTAGGATAATTATTGTAAAAAATATCCATTTCAGTACAGTCAGTAGGAAATTGAGAAGTTTCATATTCTCCTTTCTATTATTGTGGTTCATTTGTTTCACTTTAACTTTAATCCTGTTTCATTTTATTAGTCCATTATTTTTTATATTGTAAGAAATATTTATAAAAGGGAGGACTTGCGTGTGTGATAATAATGAATAAGGAAAATCCAACTGTAAATATTAATCATGAATGATGATGTTGGATTGCACAGTAAGAGTTAATGAGTATAAAGTATGGAACATACCAAGGTGTAATATTATTATTAGTGTTTATGTGACGTAGGTACAAATTGACCCATATTTTAGGTGAGGGGTAAATCAAACGGTGAAATAAAAGCTTTTTTCCCTTTCATTTTGTCTCATGCGGATCTCATCAAAGAATTTAATAAGAGATAATAAATCTTTCTCAGTAAATCCTTATAAAGTGTACAATGTACAAATATAAAAGTGCATTGTGGTCTAGTTTTCACTAAAGACCAAAGAGAATGCGCCGAACAGTAATATTTATCTACATTTTATGAAATCTTTTCCGTAATTTTCAATGTTTTTTTTTATTCAGTAACATGAAACATTTTAGTCAATGTCAAACACAAGTAACAAGTAGTACAATATTATACATACAAATAGCAACAATCATAATAATAACAACAAAGTATAATCTTTTTACACACATAACACACACAATGGTATTAACAGAGTTTTCACTATTGGGAAAAAATATATAAATTCGTGTACCTATAATAATATTATGATATAAGATACAAGACTTTCTTGTGCCTGCTCGCGTTGTTTCAATGTTAAATTTTAAACGTTAATAATAACATTTTCACAATTTGTACTTCAAATTTCAAATACATATAATATTATTATGTAATATGTACAGAGTTTTATGTCATACTTGTACATTGTACACACGGTACAGTGTACAGCGTACAGTGTCATTCATCCATTTAAGCTTGTCAAAATAATAATTTTAGCTGCATTCATTAAAAAATAGGAAACTATAGTTTACATAATATATTATATTATGTATTATGAATATCAAGTATCAAGTATAAAGTTGAATAATATTATTTAATATGACTTTTGGTTCCACTTTTCTCGTCTTTATTTTCTTGTCCTTATGTGTCATTCTAAATTCTAAGGACTAAATTCTAAGGACAATTTTTGAGTTGGCAGTCGTCTTCTCCAGTACACAAGCTGCAAATGTTATCTGCTGGTGGGCTGTAGAAACTTCGGGCTTTCCTTGTGGGGTCATAGTAGTCATATACGGTCACATAAGTCTTTGCTTTATTGGCTACTTTGAACACTCGATTAGCTAAAAGATCTAGACAAGTTGTTGGACTTTCCTCGATTGAGTCGAAGTAGACTTCCACTCGAGAGTCCATATTTTCAGTGTCATATCTTCGGAAGTTAGGAACTCCATTTAAATATTCATCCAAGGACTCTTTGTCCACGGAGAAGCCGGATGGCAAATTAATCTCTACAATTGCCATATTTGACGCATTTCCGCGAAGGAAGGCAGTACATACTTTGAGCCATAAACTTGAGTGTTTTTCTTTCACCTATTCAAAATTCAAATATAAAATAAACTTTATTGTTTCTTCCAATGCTCAATGCTCAATTGTCAATAGTAATAGTAATAGTAATAGTAATAATAATAATAACATAATACATTTTACACCATATTATAGTATAATATATTGTATATTTATGTGTCAAAAGTCAGAACTCAAAACGTACTTTAACATCCAGTGAAAAGGCAGGGTCTTTAAATTCAGTCTCAACATAGTAACTCCATGATAATTGAGTCATGACCGTTCCACTTCCAGTGGCTGACAGGTCAACTGAGCGAGTTGCTTCAGGTAGAATAAATTCTTGTAACACAATTGCTGTTGCATTATTCACCTTGATTTTTCTATCCTCATTTTCATATTTTGCGACAATCTACATAAAAAATACAAAATACACAAAGGAAAAATTAACACATTTCAAATTTTTTTTAGTTTGTTTTCCTATTTTCAAAACATGGAAGAAAAGAATGAATAGCAAAATTTTATATTGTAAATTATAATGCTTACATCTAAATCCGTATTAGTATCTTTGGTCAATTCTGCAAATTTGGCAAGTGCAGTTAGGCCTACAGCCGTATCCTGTGTGGAGACAAATCCGCCTCTTGAATTCTGTTGTTGCAGTAGCCATTTGACAATGGGGAAAGCTTCAGCCGTTCTTCCTCGAGCAATGTAGACGAGAAGTGCATATGCGGTCATTTCAACGGTGACGGGTTTTGTTGTATGTTCCCAGGAAGGAATCGGAGTTGGGATTGGAACAATTTTCTTACCCACTCCATTGACTTGCTCTTGCTCTTGCTCTGTCTTTGTCTTTGTATCATTTGACTCGGGTTGGACATTGGTCCAGTGTAACAAGTTTCCGTCTTCTACACTGAGTCTCTGCATAATGTCCCAGTATTTGTCTTTTTCCTTATGATCTGCTTGGTGGAGAGCATAGGCTGTGAGAACGAGTGCATACGGATCCTCAATCCGTGCTTTTCCTTCTTCCTTGTTGTATCGAGTATTGTTGACGATAAAGTTGATGGCTCGTTCTATATTGATTGAGTAGTCTGGTGTCTTTGGTGTATGTCTATTACGTCCATTCGTATTGGTAACAGTATTGGTATTGGCATTGGCATGGGCATTTTTCTTGACTTGTGCCTTTTGTGCCTCGATAAAAGCAAGGAGAGCATAAGAAGTGAGAGCCACTCCATTTGAACTGGAACCACCCTGCATGTCACTATGAATGACTTTTCCGTATTCAAAAACTCCACCATTATTTTCATCCTGTTGCTTTGCAAGGAAGGAGAGAGCTTGATCAATCACACGGTCATCAATGTTGATATAAGCCTTTGCACTGAGAAAGGAGCGAGCGACAAAAGCTGTGAGCCAAGTGGATCCAGTATTTCCATTAGACGGGCCAAAAGCAGAGTATGAACCATCCGAATGTTTATATGTCAACTCTCTTTGATATCCCGTCTCGAGATATTTGATAGCTTTAGTCTTTATATTGGATCGAAGACTGTGGGAAGATTCAAGATATTGGAGGATGACAATGTCCGCAACAAAGTTGAGCATATTTTGTTCTCCACATCCAGTGGGCATTTGGATGAGTTTATCCAGATTTTCAATGGTGGACCCAAGAAGGTCGGAAATGACTGTGAGTTTCACCTTATCCGCACCCTCGACTCGAAGTGTCGGGAAATTGGCTTTGAGTTGAGCCTCCGCTTTCGCCTTTTCACTTCCACCCTCCCCATCCTTCTTCTTCACATTGAGGAGAGTTGCCACGCTTCGTCTTTGTTTCTCACCAGGTGGAATTACTCTCAGCGGTTGAGAAAGAGCATCTCCCGCCACTCCATTCACAGTAATTCCCTTGACATTGAGAAGGACGGAGCCGAAAACATCCGGGATGATGATAAAACTAGTTGAGGATACGGAATTGGGTCGAACTGTCACTCTCCTCGTGGATGTTTTGGCCATCTTGATGGATTCTTCAGCAAAATGAAATTTCCCATCAGCATTATCCAATGTGATCTCTGCAGTGATTTCAGAGTCATCTGTCATGTAGTTATGAACCAAAACTTGGAGTGCAAGCACTTCACCCTTGACGACAGAATAGGGAAGATTAAGACTGATGAAGAAGGGGCGGAAGACTGTGAGTTTTTGAGGTGTATACAGAGCACCAAATCCACTCTCTTTATTCAGGGAGTAGCCGGTGATTATCCAGGAAGTTAGGGTGTCTGGGACGGTTTTTTGGAGTTCCACCGTGTTACTATCATTCATATTGATTTCTTCCCACAGCCAAGTTTCGGGGAATTCGGATCTCACTCTGATTTCCAATCCACCTCCGCCGCCACCGTTACTACCAATACTAGCAAAAGCAGGTTGAGCTTGTGCTTTGAAAGCTAGGCGATTTCCAGCAGCTCCAGCACGACGCATAGGGGCGTCTGCAAAGTCGGCCGACATAGCCATTGCTTCTACTGCGTAGCCATGATTTTTACTACGAAGTCCGGGACGCCACCAACCGGATCTTTGCTCAACTTCCAAGCCACCATTGGTCAATATGATCATGCCTGCTTGTTCAAAAATTTGGAAACTGGATGAACCACCCCAAACTCTCTGGACATTTATTGCCTCATCATTCCTATAGAGGATTTCACGATCGATACTCTTTTGATTAATGTCATTATCATCCTTGAGTAGGAGGACGGATTGATCAACTCCCCGAAGAGCGACGATGGATTGAGTATTGGATTTTATGTGAAGAGTTAAATTTTGTCCAGGTTCTCGAACATCTTCAGATAGGGAAATATTGAGGAAATTTTCACGAGCATTTCCACTTCCACTACCGATGTTTACAGGGCCTTCGGATACTTTAAATTTGACGGATTCAGCAATCACTTCATTATCATGTTGTTCATCCAGGACGAGGTAGACGATGAGAACCGCCTCCGGCTTGGCACTCTCCAGGACTTGAGTTGTAAATGTAAATTCTCGGGCTGGAGCAGGAAGATCAATTTTCCCCTTACTAATGATTTTAGCTCGACCAAAAGTGAGGTAGTTGATGGATTTGAATGGTTTTGTACAATTCACAAGGATTTTCACCTGACTGTTTATTGGGACGATGACATCTCGGTTTTCACTATTTTCATCATTACTCTTGCCATTCTGGATTTCAATGTTGAGGTAGGTTTTGGAATTTGAAATGGATTTTGATGGGACCCAGTAGGAGTGGAGCAGTTCCTTGTATTTCACCTCAACGGTGTTTACTGTTAAAAGCTCATTTGTGGGTGTCTGAAAGGTGAGGGTGAGGAGGCCATTGGCTGGGATACTCGAGTTTATTTGACTCCCTTCAATATTATAGGAAAAACCATGGGTGATTTGAAGAGCATCCGGATTGGGGTCACTGATGGGAATATCATCTTGAGTGGAGATTTTGAATGTGACACTGAAGGGGAGTCCAGGTTTGAAGGATGTACTCTTTTGATAACTTTGGATTTTATACGGGAGTTTGTAGAGGTGAACCCTGCCGGTTGTATTGGAAACTTTTCCAGTCACATTCTCCGTGAATGAGGCTTCAAACTCAACATCCGTCTCGTAGATTTCTCGGTCATCAAAAAGATGTTTAATTTCAATTTCCGCGGTTGCTCGACCAGTCTCATCGAGAGACAAGGTGGTTGTGTGAAGGGGCTGACTTTTTCCATCACTTCTCCAGTAATATGGGAGTTTTGGAACTATTGTCGCTTCACCTTTCACTCCTTTCCCATATGTGTATTTGGCTTCAATGGTGACAGGGACTTTGGTACTTGTGAATGTAATGTGGGGCGGGAGTTTGACCTCAACCTTGAATTTTGGGAGTACATATTTCTCCACACTGAATGAGAGTCGAGTAATAGAAGCAGCGGGGTTTGAGGAGGTGTCCCCATCAAAATCTTCATCATCATCCGGATAAATCTGTTCATCCACTGGAGGAGACAAGGACAAGTCCTCCACTTCAGATTGAGATGGAGGTGCACTTGTTGTTATTGTTATGGTTTGTGCTCCATCTAATGATTTTTTCCTATCTTTTGGTGTTACTGCCAATGGCTTCACTTCCACTTTCCAATCACCAAGTACGGGTTCTGTACTCAACTCTAGCTTATTTTTAAATAGTCCATTTTTCACTCTTGCTTTCTCCCATAATTTTATCACATTTCTCTCTGGATCCAAAATCTTGACTTCCACCGCCTGCTCCGTGGCAAATGGCTTCAGCTCTCGATTCAAAACAACCACACGGAATTTCACAATTTCACCTGGCTTATAAATTGCCTTGTCCGTATGAACGAGAACTGAGCGATCCTTTTTACTCGCAAAGACACTTGTGATATTTTCATACTCTTTTCCTGTACCAACATCACGGATTTTCAGGGTTAAATTGTAACGGGACTCGGCGAGATCTTCAATATTGAAATTAATCCGATCCGTTTTTCCTGGAGAAATTTCGATAGCTCCAGCATTGAATGTCTCTGTGTTGGAATTAAGTTTTGCAGCGAAACTAAGAGATGATGAGGCTCGTTGTGGATTTTCCTCCACAAAAATATCAACTGTGTAGGGAGAATTTGGTGCGAGGACTTTGGAGGCGACCGCTGAATAAATTAGTGTGGCATTTGATCCCGTTTCACCGGCAATCACAAAATTATACTTGTTTTGTAATGTGTAAAAGGTCAGGAGAAAACAAAATAGTTTTTTAACTCTCTCCATTTTTATTCTTATACAAAATGTATAGTTTTTAGTAACACTAAACTTCACTTATTTCAACTCTCTCTTTGACTCTTGGTCATATTTTACTCGACACTCGACACATGCAACAGGGCAGCGGCCAAAAAAATATTTTGCAAATAATGGATGACTTGACTCTTATATAGTTTGTGAAATTAAAGTGAAGAATAAAACACTACTTCTTCTTCTTGATTCTTGGATTTCTTGTCAGTGGTTGTCGTGTTGCCTTTGTCGTTGCGTGTTTAATAGTAGTAATATTAATTGCTATCCACTTGTTTTAATATAATGTACACGGCTCTCAAATATGTACATAGCCAGTTCAGTTCAGTTCTCAGTTCAGCTGAAGCAATAATATGCAATATGCAATAGAATAATATATAAAATAATAGATAGAATAGTCAGTATAGTAAATCAGTCATTAAGTTGAGTTCTGTGAAAAGTTCTAATGTATGAAGTATCAAGTATGAATGAATGAACCTTGGAAATTACGTAGACGCAGAGCGAGAGCTTATTTACTAAGAAAATGTGCGCGAGGAGTATGTAGTAGTAGTTAGCAGTTAGTAGTTATTGTCGTCATCGTTAAGTTAGGACGAAACACAGAGAGAGAGAGAGAACGAGAGACGGCCGGTTATGTTTTTTATGACATTTCTTATGTATTTTCCTCTTTTATTCATAGAACTTGGTACATACATGTAAATGTATACTGTATGCTTCTGTATTGTATATTATGGTTCTTGCTATATTTCTTATTTCTTATACCAATAAATAGTTAATACTTCCATGAACGTCTTCATATGAGCAAATCAAGAATCACGAATTAGACAAGTAAATAATATATCAATGCATATTTATATTCCAGTTTAGCTACCAAATACCAAATTATATGCTCAACTACAGAATACAGATACATGTTTGTGAATTATAATATTTTGCTACTTGTTTATTTCGTGCTGGAAATTATATGATACAGAATAGAGATGAGAGGGGTGTCGAGTTAGTGTCGAGTGTGGGATGTACAGAAGGTTGATGTGCAGAGTACAGATGCAGATATTACTATCATTGCCATTGGGCATGTACATCATGAAAGAAGAGAGGATAACAATAATAATATGTAAATTTTAAATTATACGATATTATTATATGTCTCTATGTGTGGTGAAGAGCTTTTTAATTCTTTCGTCCTCATTGTCCTCTGCTCCTGCTCTTTTTCTCTTTTCAATGTGAGCTGCAAACTAGATAGATAGGAGTTCTACTGGATTTTTAATTAGAGGACATTATATTGTACATGTATAGAGCTTTTTATGCAGTATCTACGTTCCTATACTGTCTATATGCATATGTACACTATTATTTAAAACAATGACTACATTATCAGTTTATTCTTAACCTGACGGATGTTCAATGTCAGTGCAAGTGCAATTCAATATGTACTTAATACTCAATAATAAACACCAAATTTTTGCTGTATCAAAGATCAAACTTGGCTCATTTATTAAAAAGCACAGTGTTTTCATGAGATGTGATGACAATGACATGTAAAATTTTGTTTGCTCTCTCTCTCTATTTATCGAGAATTTAATAAAAAATAATATAAGACTTTTGCTGCGCTTCCGGATACCGGATGATAAAAATGATGTCTAGTACCTAGTGTAAACTTGGGAGAAACAGGATGCTACTGCAGTTAATTGTTAATGTAATATTGATTGTCGACTGTAAGCAGATCTGATTCCCCTTTGTTTTCCATGTGTGTACTGTCTATCTATTAAGTAAAAAATAATAAAGTTGATTCATTATATAATTTTAATTAGCGGGAAGCAATAAAATGGAAAGTGATGTCATGTGCAATTTTATTGTTCATTGAGTTTTTAATTTTTAATAGTGAGTTCAATGTGCAATGTTGTATTTGTATTTGTATTTGTATAGATGGGGCTCTGCTCCCTCTCTACAAAGAGAGGTAGCAGAAAGCGATTGGGCCGC
>JAQGBH010003303.1:0-20386 GCA_034698265.1 Sminthurinus aureus | reverse complement strand
TCATGAAAATCCATTCAGCCGTTTGGGCTCCAAAGATAGAACAAATTTCTAATGTATTTAGAATCAGAGTCAAAAGGAACACTGCCCGATATGACAAAACACTTACATTTATTACTCCTCTTATTGCTAAACGACATGAGTATTAGTTGTGTGTATGTAAGAAATCTGCAACGTTTATTGGCAATTTACACATTAAATATAGTTTTATAATAATAATATATTGTAGTCACGTCTTGTAAAGTATAATATATTATTATTATTAGATATTATTACATGTATGTATTGTACAAGCATTTATACAGAATAAACTATAAGAATAAAAAAATTTTTTTGACAACAACTTACAGTGGAGATACGACGCCTATGTATTTGAGATTGAGCTCTTCATCTAATTTGTTTGTCAGTAAAACCTGTATAGCACAATATGAGTATAAAAAAAATCAGTTATTAGATATTAGGTATGTCTCATATATCTAAGCTCATATATCGAATCTTAGATCTTTACGAAAACAATCCGTTTGAGTTTTTTACTTCATTAAAAGAATGTGTTCAGACAGTTTAAGTATTATGCTTCGTCTCATATGCTTATATCAAGTCTTGTGTTTGTATAAAAAAATTCAAACGGATTCTTTTCGTGAAGATATTGTCTAAATATTCGGATGAACTACACACAAGTTGGATACTATACCTTACTTGTTAAAACATAATGTAATAAGGAAGAAAACATTGATTCATCAGACAAAAACAAGAACTATAGGGTTATTAAACAAAGAAATTACCTGAAATATAAGAATTGGAATCACTAAAAATGTATAGCCAACTGCAGTTCCCTACAAAAGTACAAACTTTGTTTTATTTACAAGTTATACACTATACATTATCATAGTTCATGTTCTATATCAAATTACAACACGTCAATGGCAGCACCATAATGTACAATCAAATTAAAGCTTACCAAAGAATTTCTTCTTTGTTCGGCATTGATCTCAGGTGCTCGTAACAATATTCCAGCAAATATGATACTGTATAAGACTCCCACGAGTGATACACATAGAAGAATCCATCCTACAAACATTCACAATAAACTATATCATAATATACACTTGTAAATATTTTTTTTACTTTGACATCTTAAATGTTATTGAACATTAAAAATATACTTTGCAAATATACAGTGTGAAATATTGAGCAGTTTCAATGCAAATATTACATACAGTAATTTTGATGCAATAATATAGGTTTTATTACTTGTGTGTGTTTTATTATTATGGCCAGTAAGAATAAAAAATAAAACAATGAAAATGTAAAATATTATGAGATGCATGATGTATACCTGGAACAAAGACAATTTCCCATTCCCAAGTAATAAAATGGTCTAGGCGAAGTGCCAGAAATACAAATTGTAATATATTTACGGAGCAAAATAGTTCCAGCTACAATACACAATAGAAAAAAGAATGAACTGATGTTTAATAGATATTATGCTATAGAATGGATAACTAAATGCCATCAAATATAGACAAAAAACCTATTTCGTGTACAATGTATAATATTATCTTGGTAGAATATTTTGTTACTTACATCAAATGACCGATCATTTTTAACTGCCCAAATACATATAGCGATTGAGATGATAGAAATAAAAATTAAAGGTATGAAAACCAAAATCCATCTATGCCTATTGTTTTCTACAATAAAAGAGACACAAAATTTGATATTAGTGGTAAAATAAATTATTAAAATAATATCAATTATTATTATCAATCATGTTCTTTCTTTCAATACGTATCCAGGAGCCAAGTAGAAAAATGATAGTTAGTAAGTAATATGATACATATTAATTATTAATATTATTTTACCTAATTTATCACAGACTAGAAGTTCAAACATGAGTAGAAGTAAGTGCAAAGCTAATGTAATCATCATTGCTTTATACTGGATGTATGCTTCTCCTTCCATGCTGAAAGTATTTAAAAAACAAAAACATAAACATCAACGGTTAATATTCATTCAGTTCACGATTCAGCTCCTATACATACTTCTATAATACTATTATATTATTATACTTCTAACTTGATAAAATAGTTAATTTATCCGATAAACTTAAAATCATAAACATACCGATAGTGGGGATGACGCCACCAAGTACAACTCCCAACAAATGCGCCCAAAACGACAAGTACCTTCCAAAGCCAGATCGGTGTAAATACCCACCAATAGCTCCATGTTATTGTCTCGTCTAGCCGAAGTGCTAGCAAGATGGTAAAGATGAAAAGGCAGATGTGGACAATGAATTTACTATTTCAAAGAAAAAAAGAAAGAATTTCATCAACACGTATACAACATAGTTTTACGTCATAATCATAATAATAATAGTATTTAATATAATATACTCTATCATACGAAAAGGTATTTGAACTATGCAATATAAAGAAGTATTATTTTACCTTTTACCCATAAAATTTTCATGATAAAAATTAAAAGTTTTTATTCGTTTATGACTAAATACTACCTAAATCCAAGATAAGAACAAGTTTACAATGACATGAAGAATGTGTACATTATTTGTGCAAATACCTTGGATTGAAGTCTTGACACATTCTTCAACAATGATGTTTTTACAGGATGTACTATGTGACCAACAGCGTCCACAAAAAATAAAATGACGTTCTTCCTCAAAAAAACTGGTAACGAGTTATTGTTCATTCTGTGGTCACCATATATAATATATATAGTATTTAAAACCCCTGTTTTTATAAGTGTAATAAATAAAAAAAAAAATAATTCTACATTATTTAAAATGATGCATTTACAGGTTCAACATTTTCATTTTTTTTTTCAAAAACAATTATCATAAACATGGATATTTAGCATACAATAGATTATAGATAAGAAAAACATCTCATACCATGCTATATAATATAGCATTTACGATGAACTAGTTATCTTCTTTTATCCCCTGGTTTGTAAAATTAAATGGTGACAACTTTCCTTTCAATAAGTGGCATTTAGATTTTGTACTTACAAAAATTTGATCCAAGTATATTTGTAAGTACACACTTAATTTTAATATGAAACTATATTTTTACTTACTTTAATAAAATATTTGTTGTTTGTCTAAAATCTATTCAAAGTATTTGAATCAAAGGTGTAATACTCTAGGTGTAATTATTACTTTATTATTGAATTTTGTTATGTATTAATAAAGTTTCAAAGCTAAAAATAAACTCAAAAACAATTATTTTACTTTTTAATAAATTATAATGCACAATAGGTGTCCACTCGGTGTATTTTTCTTCTAATTTATGAACATTAATTATTTTCGGACAATTTAAAATGTAAATACATATACACAGTATATATGAACTATGAAATGAGGAGCTCATACAAATAATACATGTGTGTGCCCTGTTTAGTATCACAAAACTCAATGAATTCTGCTACTTCTAGTACTCTCTAGCTTTGACAAAATCATCAGCTGTGAACATTGAGCATGAAATAGCTTGGCTATACTTATTTATACTAATATTATATATGTACAAGCACTCAAAGCTAAAAGTTCAACTGTACCGAAAGTTGTTATAATTTCATTTAATATACCAACAAAAAATATTGTAATTAAATAATGATGATAAATGATTTTTTAAATGTAATACTATTATAGTCTCATTTATTTTTGCATATTATTATGGGGAAAATAGTATAATCTAAGGCTGGAAACATAACATCTATAAATATATATAAGTACGTATACTTCATTTTAATATTGCAGAAAAGTAAATAATATAGTATATAAATGAATTCATTTATAAAAATGGTATAAAAAAATACATGTAATCATTTATATATATACTTACATATCTGTATATAAATGTAATATTTTGCGAGAACATTGTACAATTTCAATGACTAAAAGGATATCATACATCCATTGTAATGGGTATATTGAGATACATATATATACACATATAGACAAGAAGTAACAGAGTTACATTAAATTTTTCTAAAGATTATGCATAGTATGTATACATACTACATACTATGTTATGTATGCATAACCTTTAGAAATGAAATTTCTATAATATTATGTCACGAAATAATAAACGGGTACACGCAAGAAACATAGTAACAATAAAGAGAGGTTTATGTTTGATTTAAGAGATGATAAGTTAGAGATAATAAAAAAAAAAAACAACACACACACTCTCTCAACTTTAGAAAACATATATAATATTATACTATGAGCATAAAAAGTTATGAAAGTAGATCTAATTATAAAGGGGTTTCGCAAATTAAAAAAAAAAGGTTTTAAGATTGAAGGAAGAAAGACCATTTAATAACAGGAATTTTTTCTTGAATTTCTAGACATAAAGCTCATTTCCAAGTTTGTGGAACCACAAACTTGGTTACTTGTTGCGTATACATATTTCATATATACATATACATTTATCATCATATATATATATATATATGAAATATGTATAATCCCATTGTACGTCATAATCTTAACATGTAAAACCAGGGAAGAACCTTTGTCGAATCAGAGCACAAAAAGTATTAGTATGCTAATATTATAAAAATATTCGTGCATACTTTATGCTCATCAATAGCAGTATCATTTGTTAATCTAAAAACATACCAAGTTAGTTCAAACAGCAAACATTTATCTGGTATTTCAATAGTATTTCAACCTATTTTAGCAGCCATCATTTTCCTCGAAAGATTCTTTTCTTCATCATTTTCTTTGCGGATTTGATCCAAAATCTAGAAACATAAAAAAAAATTCCAAACATGTTTAATATCTAAACAAATTAACCTTGGAGTTAGAAGTACCACTAAGCCATAATAATAATAATCATACAATAACAGCTTCATTCGTTTTTAAAAAACAGTATTATTTTTTTTACAGCCTTATCCGGCTGAAAAACTGTTTTTTTATCCTGTGTACATATATGTTTAACTTTCAAAAGTTACAAATAAAAAACTTTTTGGGTTTCTCCTTGATACATTTGCTGATCTGAGCCCTTTCACAACAACAATCAAATGTTTTTTTTGTAATAGTCATGCCATATGAATACTACTTTTTTGAAGAAAAAATTTTTAGTAAATTGTCTAAAATAGTTGCTTTCATACATTTTTTTTTAATTTTCTTTGATACAGAAAATAAATATGTATAATTCTTTTACTAAATCAACTACAAAATGAAATGAAGGTATCAATGATGGTATGAAGCTAAAAATTCAATTGCATAAAATGGTCCAGAAAAAAACCTTTAAAATTTGTCTAAAATGAATACATCATGTCTTATTGAATTTTCTTATTTCTTACTTGTGACAGGAGTTGTTGCGTTTCTGTATTATTGGAACAAATTCTGTTGGCTTCTTCTGCATAATTCTTGGCTTTTTCAGCATTTCCCAAAGCTAGTTCAGCTTTACTCATTCTGTTGAAGAAAATCATTAAATTTTTATGAACATGATAATATTATGATCCAAGGTATGTAAAAAGCATATACATAAATTCTATCATAATATTCTTTCTATCATCATAAACTAATGCCAGTTTTGTTTAAAATACCTATAATATGGTTTGTCTTTCTTGACATCTGTTGGTATTTTTAAAGCAGCTTCACTAGCTTTGATGCATTTACGATACTTTTCCAAGATCAAATAACACATTGCAAGATTGTTAAGTAGATTATAAAGAGCTAAATTTTTTCGTTTCTCTTCTTCTTCTGAAACTAAGTTGTAGTAGTCTTTTAGGATTTCAGTAGCTCTTGAATATCTACACAAAAATTAATCATAAATAATAATTATTATTAACATAACATCACAGCAGCTTTTACAAAAACTATACTAATAGAGAGCACAACTACTACTAGGTACTAGCTGTTTTAACTAAAAGATAAAGTAATATTATAAGGGTAATAAGTAATAATAATAATGATAACGAGTAAAACATCTTACTGCACAACAGCATCTTGATAGTCATGAGTTTTAAAAAAATTATTTGCTTCAAATTTTAACTCTTCAACTGCTTTTAATATTTCTTGAAACGGTAATTCAAGCCGTGCTTCAGGAGACAACTCAAAAATCTGATTAACTTTAGATCCCTCATGAAAACTAATCACTTCAATATGGAACAAAACTCTGGAATCTAGAAAAAATTATATAAATAATAATGAATGAATAAAAGATTTGAAGCTAGTTTTTGTTATTTAACTTTTTTAATTTTCGTTGTACATTACATAGCAGTAGTAGTAGTAGTAGTAGTACAGAATGTAACATGTTGGAATTCATACAAATAACGTCATTAAATAAATATTATTCTTTTTTATAATAGAATTATTTTTTAATACCTGGTGGAATTTTAGGTGGACAACCTAATGGACCATACGCATATTTTGGAGGAATAAGAAATTTTGCAATTTCTTTTACACTCATTGTTGACACAGCCATATCTAGGCCAGGAATTACAGTTTCCGCACCCAATTTGAAACCAAGTGGACGATCATGTCTTATCGTCTGATCAAATGGTTCATCTTGAGCCTCTAGAAAAGCCAAGTAAGTAATATAAACTTTGGAACCAGCAGGAATTTTTTCATTTCGTCCAGGTCGTATGATCTAAGTTTTTTTTTTTTTTTTTTTACAAATTTAAAAAAAGTATAATAGTTTATAATTATAGTTTATAATTATATTATTATACATGGATGAGTATAAAGTATTATATAATAATAAGAATCAATTTCATTCAATACATTTCATGTTTTATAATAATATTAAATATGATTATGATTTTAAAACACAAAGTATACTTTTTTCAAAATTCCAGAATCAGGATATTCTTCAATTTCTTTCATTTTAGTCTCCAATTCTTCAAAATCCATTACAGCGCTTTCACTTGCACATTCTACAAGTGGTATATTCTTGAGTGAAATATTCTTAAAAAAGTCTTTTTTACTCTCCATTTGTTCTTCATAAGCATGCTTTTCTGCTTCATCATCCGGTATATCATCATTAGTACCTTCTATCTCAAATGAACAGCTTCCATCTTGCATAAGTTTACTAAAATAACGTAATGTAATATCATTTGGACAAAAAAAACAAACAATTTAAATATTATGCTTTCAGTCGTTTTACATGATTTTTTATATAATAATATAGGCAATAATAATAATACCATAAAATGTAGATACGTACTTGATATTATAGGTAATATTATTATTATGTATATTTTGGGAAAACAGTATCGTTTCAACTCGACAAAAAAATATAAGCCAAATAGTAACCATAAATATATAGAGAAAATGACTTACCTCAAGTCAATTGGTTCTTTGACCTTATAAAGGTCACCTCCATCATACTCTGTCATTCTGTACAAATACCTGTCAACAATTATAAACCTAATTAAACTAGACAATTAAAGAAACTTTAAAATTATAACACTTTTTTTACTGATTTCGGTTCCGTGGTCTTGTGTCAAAATTCAAAATTTAGAAAACGTGGGAAATTTTTAAATTTAACCATATGGTGAAGGGTGAAGGGGACGTGTATGCCATCTCGGACGCTCACGCTAAACTTACTCTAGAACGTGTTCTATAGCAGAAGGGCCCTTTGAGGAGAAAAATTGTGGATAATAGTAATTAAAATTTTATCAAAATAACACCATGGCTGTTGGTAAAAATAAGGGATTATCAAAGGGTGGTAAAAAAGGAGCCAAGAAGAAGATGTAAGTTAATAAAAAAAACTAAAACAATTAAATATTCTTAGTATTTCTTTCTTTGATTTGGGTTACGATGTAAGTAAAATAAAATAAAATAGTAGTGCCGGGTTCTGGTTCCATATATTATAATATGTAGTTTCTACATATTTTTTCAATTTTCAAGCTGTTTTATAATAAATTGTATATTTTATATAAAACAAGAATAAGAAAATGTATGTATTTTGGCTGTAATAAACTATTATGTATTACTTTTTACCACGTATAAAAATGTTACATATTATTATTATTATATGATTTTGATTTGCAGCATTGATCCTTTTACCCGTAAGGATTGGTATGATGTAAAAGCACCATCCATCTTTAAAGTCCGTCAAGTCGGCAAAACCTTAGTTAACCGAACGCAAGGAACAAGTATGTAGAATTTAATTTTATGAAATGCTAACCAAAAAAATGTACATGTCTCATACCTCATACTATCTTTTCATGTGTTGATGATTGTAATAAAATAAATAAGTAGATTTCATGGTTCCGTATAAAATATAGTAATATTATTATCATGGTCAACTTCTAAAGTAAATAGCTCCTATTCTCATCAATTGTTTTTTTTTTATAGAAATTGCGTCTGACAGTTTGAAGGGACGTGTATTTGAAGTATCCTTAGCTGATTTGCAAAGTGATACTGATGCTGAGAGATCTTTCAGAAAATTCAAATTGATTTCAGAAGATGTCCAGGGTCATAATGTTTTGACCAATTTCCATGGAATGAATTTAACTACTGATAAACTCCGATCAATGGTCAAAAAATGGCAAACTCTGATTGAGGCTAATACGGATGTTAAGACTACCGATGGATACCTTCTTCGTGTCTTTTGTATTGGATATACACAAAAAGAACAATCCTCAAAGAAGAAAACATGTTATGCCCAACACACCCAAGTATGATATAAATAATTAATAATTATTATTACTTTTCTCCATCATGATTACTACTTTCTTTTTTTTTTATTATTAGTAGTAGGAATAATATTATGTGTAATAATAATTGGTTATTTTGATAATATTATAATAATTCTTATATCTCGGCTGTATAATAAATCATAGTAGTTATCGGTATAATATTTTCTTAACTACAATTTTTCATTTCGTTTTTTTTAAACACAGGTTAAATCTATCAGGCGAAAGATGGTTGATATCATCACCAAGGAAATTTCAGCTCATGATATGAAAGAGGTAGTTAACAAGTTGATTCCGGATGCTATCGCAAAGGATATTGAAAAAGTTTGTCAAGGAATCTATCCTCTGTAAGTAAAACCATACAAACTATTGTTGAACTAAAATCAGTGATTATTATTATTATTATTATTATTGTGAAACTTGTATTTTAGTTTAATAATTATTATTATAAAAAAAAGATGTACAATCATTGAGAATAACACAGCAATTCAATTTTTTTTTTTTTGCTTAACTAATAATCTTGTGTTTTTTTGTACGTATTTTAATACTACAGGCACGACGTTTTTATTCGCAAGGTAAACAAGTTTTAGTACATTTTATTACTTAGTATATTTTTCAGTATTCTGTAATCTTAAATGTACGCATTTACATGATATAAATGTCGGGATATTTCTTAATTCGTCATGGTAATCCTCTAATGAAATGAAACTGAAAGTTTTATAATATTATTTATCTGTATTCATATTTTGATCGTATTTTTCTTTGTATTTTATTATTATTATAGGTTAAAGTTTTGAAGAAACCCCGATTCGACTTGTCTAAATTGCTTGATTTGCATGGTGATGGTGGTGGAAAGCCTGGTACCACTGATGAGACAGGCGAGAAAGTAGAAAAACCAGAAGGTTACGAACCACCTGTACTGGAAAGTGTTTAAAATAATGTTTTTTTCTCTATGACTTTCTGAAATAAAATTAAAATCTTTGTCCGAGAAATTCCAATTATACATGTGTAGTACATATTTTTATTCTTAATTTGAGCATCAGTGTTGTATACATTCAGTATCTAGTTCTTGTAGCTTGTTCATTTTTTATTAAAACAAAGAAGGTCTAAGGTATAGCATATTATTAACTAATATTGATATAGTTGTTGTAGGTTGTTAAAATTTATACTATTTCCGTACACTGTAAAAATTCTTTCTCATACAAGTAAGTATCTAAAAAGTTACTTCGGTATTTTTGGATTTTAAATTTTCATATTTTGTACTTTTACCTATAGAGTATTTTTGAGCATATTATATATGCATGATTTAACTTGAAAAAGTTTACAATCCTTTTTTTCCGTATAATATCTGATATTCTGACACGTTTGCATGGTACTTTATCCAACAATCCGTTGTTTTAATGAGAAAAATACAAAAAAGTAACAGTCAAGTGTACTTGACATGAATACCCTATGCGAAATTTCCTAAAGCCAGCTATTGTGTTTCTATAGAACGAGTGGTCGAAATCACAATAGAAACGTGGCTTTTGGTTTTCTTTGGAAATCCAATAGTAAATCTAAAGAAGTCAATAGTAATGCTTTGGATATTTATAGATATATCTATAAATGAGTATAACATGCAAAAGGGTTTTCAATAGAAATCAAAAGGATTTCTAAAGCGGTACTATAGAAATGTATCGTGATTTCGACCATTTTTGCTTTAGAAAAAACTTTCAATCCGCTTTGGAAATTTTCGCATAGGGTAATTGATAATATATTATCGTGATCTTACATACGAATTAATTTTCTGTAGATCCAAACAAAGCCGATTCCATGATCCAAATGTACACAGTGTACAACTATACACTCTACAAAGTGCATACTCTGTATTCTATTGTTTTACCTAACTTGTGATACGAGATACGAGTTAATTGCAGATTGAATCAGTATAACAAATAATTTTTTTTCGTTTCAGAAATCAAAAATGTCAGTATAAGTTGTGAGGAAATGAAATAAAATGAACCCATTCCAATCCAATATGATAACAATGCATGTTTACTACATTCTACAGTTTTCTGGCCATTCCATTGCAATGGAATTGGCTTGACCCTCCACTCCCATCTTTCTTAACGTACTACATACATGGTTAATTCATCGTTCATCATACAAGTATCCAATTGTTATAGCGGTATTCAAAGCGTATAAAAGAAGAAGAAGACACAGCCCAGGAAAGAAAAACAGCGGACGACGAAGAAGACCAAGACAAAGAAGTGTACGAAAGAATTTGGAGTTAGTACAGTACAGTATAATATACATGCAATATTTTAATATGCAATATGCTAATCTCCTGTGGGCCTTTTAGATTTTAGAGTTTAGAGGTATATAGCAAAAGACTTGAAAGTAGAAGAGTTATCAGTTATCATGATACACTATGCAGCATGCACTGTACACAGTGTAGTTTACACACTGTACAACGGTGTATAGATATACATGTAATATGTAGAATTACTTATTAATCTTTTGTGTCTATGTATTAAATGCTCTAGGCTTCTTCATCTTCATCTTTCGACTGCTTCTTTTCTTGTTCTTCTTCCTTGATCTCTCTGTGTATTCTGCATTATATGTACTCCCTTCCACCCATCTACATTCTAGTTACATACATACATACATACATACATACACATACATATTATTATACCTCGTCTTTTTGCCAATACAATATACAATACAGAAACACATACTCTCATAATATAGATAAAAGATATGCTACATTATTATCGTTATGTGGATGATGATGATAATGATACGACATGATACATGCATATGTTTTTTATATGCGTGTATCGTAGATACACATTAGGTATTTTATACAGGTATAATATTATTATGCTTTACGCTGCAGGTATATAATAATATTATATGCCATATGTATAGTGTGTATAGTATGTTTACCACTGATGACCGCTGACATAAATACCTTCACTTACACACATAACACATAACATACCATAACATAACATACACAAACACGCATAAACTTTGTACTTGCTGTTTTACATCTATTCAGTAAACCCTATAATTCAGATCCGTCTTGAGAATTGAGAATTCATCTTCCTTCTTTGCTCTTCATAATATTGTCAGATATAATAAATAATACAAGTATCATAATATATATTACATCTAGATAAATACTATCAAAATAATTAGTATTCAGGTTGAGTTAAACTATTTTGCAGTGTCGTCGTGGCATGAAATCAGAGTAAGTAGATGAAAAACAATCGTTTTTATCATCATCGTATGGTCCTAAACCAATTTTTGTACTATTCAGTATTCAGTATTCAGTTCAATATAACATTATATTAAACAGTGTATTGTGAATCATTTGTTTCCCCGTAACGCATCACACATAAAATGTGTTTCTACATTTCCGACTTGACTTTTTTTCTGTACTCTGAAAACTCAGTGATGGATTTGTTTACCTTTGAAAATTGAGAAAAAAGGCTCAAGCTTTGAAAATTTTGTGTGTATATTTGACATTTCACATTCTCTCCGTTTACACAATTCGAATCAGAATTTAATACATTTTAATATTTATAATCATATTATTGTTTATCATTGTACTTATTTAAACAGCAGTCGAGTTATATTATATTAATCCTGCTAACAATAAATACAATAGATACTCTCTCTTTTTGATTTAATCTAATATAAAATACTTACACAATAACACTCTGGGAATTTTTTGTATAAGTGGTGGATGGAGCAACAAGTACCTACTACCTACTAATACATTTTTAAATAATAATAAAATAATAATAATGTACGTTTGATTGTTGATGACAGAGATAAAACATGGATAGTGTGGAGACTCAAATTAAAACTCTTTTAAGTGGAAAAGGAATTGAAAGTGATGACTTTTGTGACTTTACATTGGTAGATCAAAATGAAGCTTTGGGTAAGTTTATTTTCCTACATTTTATATTCTATTATCATGAATAATGACAGCTACTAACTGATTATATTTTAAATTTTATACTTTTATCAAAAAATAGTTCTTTCTTTAATATTATAGAAATTAAAAATGTTTTACTTGTTTGTCAATTCTGTTTAGCTTCAAAGGGAATTGCACCGACGGGTCCCACGGAATTTTGCCCTTTGACCAAAAAGACAGTGACATACATTGTTTGTGCAGTTTTGATTAATGAAGACAATCAAGTGTTGATGATCCAAGAAGCAAAACCATCATGTTCAGGTCAATGGTACTTGCCAGCAGGAAGAATGGAGCCGGGAGAAAAAATCAATGTACGTGACAAATCACACATTGTATTTTATTTGTATATTATGTATAATAATTTAAGAATACAATGAGTAAAAAATGTTGACTAAATGTGTTTGTTTTTTAAATTTAGGATGCGGTTAGACGAGAAGTATTAGAGGAGACTGGACTTGATTTTGAGCCTACAACTCTTTTGATGGTAGAATCAGCTGCTGGATCTTGGTTCCGTTTTGTGGTCACAGGTAAACTACAAATCAAAATCATGTAAAATGATTTATAATCTGTAAATGTTCAATATGGTAATAATTTTATGTTTCATGACTACAATGTACAGCTGCTAATTTTTATTTTAATCCTATTATAGGTAACGTTTTGGGTGGAAAATTGAAGACAACAAATGAAGCGGATGAAGAAAGTTTACAAGCAAAATGGGTTCGAGATGTTTCAACGCTACAACTAAGATCACAAGATATAATACATTTAATTAATAAAGGAATGGAATATCACACCAACAGAGATGAACCGTGGCACACTAAAATATTACCTTCCGTCGTACCTTATAAAAAGTTATACATGAGAATTGTAATTGCTGTGAGAAAAAAGGCCAAGTAAGTATTAATTTTATATTTTATGCATTAGGTGTTCATGTGGGCATTTTATGTTTTACGTTTTACGATTGCTCTTTATTATGTGATTGTACTAATTGGAACCTGAATTTACCTGTTGTAACAAGTAAAAGTCAACATGTGGGAAAATGAGATGCATAAAAATCTTATGAGAAATAAAAAATACCAAATACTTACCGTAATTTAAAATTTAAATAATTCTTTTCTCTTTTTGTTCCAGCAACAAAGTAAATGTCCTTGTATCGGAAAAAGTAGCAGCTCATTTACCAATCTGTGAAATAAATCCACATCGGAGTCTTCATACCACCTTAAAAAAATATTTGTGTGAGGTATTCGGTGCTGATCTGCCTCAACACAAACCTCATGGGATTTTATGCGTAGAATACTCGGGCTCTGCAGGAGGACAAACTGATGGCATGTGTCTTACCATCTTTGTTTCAATTAGACAACCTCTAGAAGAAGTCCATTTGATTGATAAATACAGCTGGAAAGAATTAGGATCGACAGTCGGTGAACAACTTTTATCAAAAATCCAGAAGAATATGATCTTACCTCTCCATGTTATTCGATAATCGAACTTTTTTTAACGTACGAACAAAATGCAATATTATTTAATAATAATTAATTATAATAATACTTTTTTAAATAAAAACGAGTTTATCATAATCATTTTACAAAAAAAAACCCTTTAAATACTATACTATTTTGACTGTGTATCATCATTGCTGATCAGTGATTAGCTTCTCATTCTATTCATAATTCATGGTGTCATTTATTAACATTATTTGCTGAAATCTGAAATACATATTTTGTACTTTCTGATTCAATAATAATTGTTTCATCAATTCAATACAGACATGGTATCTGAGTCTGTCGGGAAAAGGAGAATGAGCTTAAGGTGTTCCGTTGTTGAATTTGCAAAACAACAAAAACTAATAGCAACTGGAAAATAAATAACTTTTTATCAAATTTCTTGGGAAATTTTGAAAATGCATGTCAAGACCTTGCAAGGCAAAGCAGAAAAGTTTAAGAAAAAAAATAAAACTACGAAAAAAAAAAAGTTTTCCAGTTGCTATTAGATTTTGTTGTTTTGCAAATTCAACAACGGAAGACCTTAAGCTCATTCGCCTTTTCGCGACAGACTCAAATGCATAGTCTGTTTACAACGTGTTCAGTGTTCATTTCACTCCCTGTTTTTTGCTAATCAGTGGTGAGTGGTAAATGAAAGGAAAAGTGAGAAGAGTGAGAATGTAAAATGTTTATCTGTACATATTAAAATTCAAATGCTCAAGATTCAAGACAAAAAACAAACTTGAACTTAAATTCAACTTTCAACCTATCAACAGAAAAATGTAGTGAACATGAACACTAAACATTAGACATGGACTTAAAGTCAAAGCCAAAACACTCGTCAGTCAAATATGTTTGATCTACAATCTACATACGACACGTATACAAATATTCAAAGTGCAGTGTGAAAACACTGGTGATATTATGGTATTTTTGTGTACTTGGATTAAATGTCAGACGTTAAATTTTATTTTAACGGAGCTTATTTATTATTCATAAAACTGTAGGCGTTTTAAAGCAATTGGGAGCTCTTAGGATAAATCTTGATGAGGCTTGATCGTATCAAGTATCAAGTATCAAGTCAATCTCCCATATACAAAAAACCTGAATGAAAAGCGCCATAAACATTTTTTTCCTTTATGCTTTTGAGTTTTGAGATTCGTCTGCAAATTTAGATGTGTGTTTTAATAGTCAACAGTCAACAGTTAACAGTACAACGTTGTACAGTAGTCTTTAGTACAGTACGTACTGTACTAAAATATAAACATTGAAAGCAACTGGATTTATTCTAATTTCAAGTTTTAACCACCATTCAATATCCAATATCCAACGCCCAACATTCACTTTCAAAAGATCCAGTTCAATTTGAAACTTTACGGAACAGTGACATAATTTATAATAGACTGAAAAATAAAGAATGAGTAGGATTTAAAATGACTATAGAGAAAATGGTACCTGTGTAAGTGGAACGGGATTTCTAAAGGAATCTTGTCTTTGTCTTTGTTGTTGTGCTAGTAAAGGATCTGAATCGAATCTGGCATTGAGAGTGTTGCTGGAGAGTGGTGGAGCCACTGAGATGAAATTTGAAGGAGCATCTTTTGTAAAAACATGTCCAGCTGTGGCTGCTGTCGTTTGAACTTGAGCTTGAGCTTGAGCTTGAGCTGGACCCCTCTTTAATCTGGCAGGATCTTTAAACCCATCATACTTTGTTTGCAAATGTTTTTCATTATATTTATCATGAGAATCACCAATCACAAACACAAAGTGTAGAGACAAAACTAAATACGTGAATAAGCTCATTTCCTTCCTGTAGTTCATTGTGTGTCACTTTCACCTTGAGTCCTTGACCTTCAACCTTCAACAAAAATCAATAAATACTCTTTGCACTTATATTACACTTTAATTCACTTTAATTCCGATTTAATTAGGAATTAATTTACAACTTTGTTTGGTCACATTTGACACTTGACATTAGACATTTTATTACTTTTTTCTGATTTATTCACAACTTAAAATCCCAATTTCAATTCAAATTTGATGGCATTCTATTCACACTCTTGAGACCTTGAGAACATTTGAAATTTGAAATTTGAACACTCGAGCACTCGAAACTTGAAGTAATTAAAATCCAATCTCAAGGGATAATCTTTTATCACAGAGAGAATTAGACAAAAAGGACATTATCTTGGTTTTGGTCTTCTTGTACCAGCCAAACTACTACGTTGAGTAGTTACACTTGAAATTTGAATCAGATGAGAAGAAGATTACTAGTACCAAGCATTGACTTGTGCGTACTGAGTTTAGTTGTAAACTCTTTAAGACTTTTCCTTCCTCCTTTCGTCCTTTTTAATACTGTTGAATGGTAAATGGTAAATGTAAGCGAGGGATTTCACTACGACTATGTGAATAGTGAGGGAGTTGATTTAGCCAGGGGAGAGTGAGCCAATTTCAACCGCACCTAAACTAAAAACTTTATGCCATTAAATTTTTCAACTAAAATCAGAAACTAATAAAAAAAATTGAAAAACGGAATTGTTTGGCTTGGTTAGAATTTAGAATTACAAATTATTGAGCAGAAGGATGTTTATTACATGTTGTTGGTTTAGAGAAAGTACAGGCGTTTGCAGTACAGAGAGGTTGTTTGTCCCATGGTCCCCTACATGAAAAATGAAACTGATGCCAAGAGATTGTACACAGTGCACACGGTACAAACTATTCAGTTAAATTTCTAAAGGTACGAGCAAAGGCATAAGCCGAGTTGAATGCAAATTCCTTCTCCTGTAGTCCAAACCTTCTTAAAGGATAAAGATGATGATGCTGCTGCTGATGGGATATTTAAAATCCCGTGAACTGCCTTCTTTTACAGTTGATCTTGATTATTATTTCAAGTTTAAAAGGAAAGATCCAATGAATGGCTGATGCTGATAATGATGGAGATTTCTGTATCCTGCTGAATTTGCTTTGAAATCCGTTAACTTTGTTGTGCTAAAAGTCTCTGACATCATGTGACACATTTTTTCCCTTGAAAGCCATTATTTAAAGTTTCAGCAAGTGTCTGTAGTCTGTAGCTATTTTAGTAGAATATTTTCTACAAAGGAAAGGGTCAATTTGATATTACAACGCTCACCTTTGTAAAATAGAAACCAATCGAGTAAAATTGACTCAACCTGACGCAGAATAATCACTACTACAATGTATGTTACAGCTTAGAGCGCATGTTTTTCTTGATTCTTGATTAGGGGAGATGCCAACTGTCTTTCTTTCAGTCCATAATTCATGTACAATATTATACAATGTACAAGTAACAGTCTGGTGTACATTTGCATATTTGTATTTGAATTAGCATTAGGATTTCTACAACTTTGTCTCTTCCTCCATAAGTATTTTGTCACGGAATGAGAATATCTGTAGGCAGAAGGAAAGAAAGGTTAAGGAAAGTAGATATGAGTAAAATGGAGAGTGAGAAGATGTATGTGTATGAGCTACGTGGGTTGATGGGTAGATGGGTAATGTCCTTTCTTAACACCTTTTTCCTCCCTTAATATCCATACGTAAAAAGATTAAGAGCTTCTTTCCCAGTTTTTCCCAGTCTATTCTCTGTCTTCTGGGCTGGCCTCTCTCCTTCGTCTTCGTCTTCTCTGCTACCCGCGCAACATAAATAATGTATCATAAAGTCGTTCCTTGCCTACTACATTTTCCCCGTTTGGTTGCTTCAATACTCAACACTCAACACTCGTGTGAAGACCAAGACCAAGATCAGGATGAAGATGAAGATGTGTGTGATAATATGTAGGCACTTGTATGCATAATACATGTGTGACTGTTGACTCTGTGTACATTGTAAAATCTACAAAATAACACAAGACACTCTTTTACATTACGGTGAGTCGGTACGTTTTTCGTTTTACGTTTTACGGGTTTCCCTTTATTACGTGCTCATCTGCAGTCGAGCGATAAAGTAGTCGCTTCGTTTTAAGTAAAATAACTTGAACACAATCATATAATTTCCTACAACGTCTATTGTCTATTGTATACTGTCTTTAGCATGTTTTACCCCTAGTCCCCTAGTTACACAATATATAGAAATGTAGGTGTTCTTTTCCATATTTTTCAGAACAACTCTGATATTTATTTTGTGCATTCCCCCTGTTTATTTGAATTGTGAATTTGAGAAATAAAACCCTTCACTTTCACAACTCGATTTATTTTCTGTCATCAGTTTCAACATTTTTATGCATTTGTAAAAAATTCTTTGTTTTGTTCTTTGTTGCCTAATAAAAAGGATGGAGCTCAATTCCATTTGAAAATAAGGGTTTAAATTCTAGATACTACTATACAAACTCATGTTACCAGTTACCGCGCTGTAGACTGTGTACAATGACTTGACTTTGACTTTCTTACAGTTCTTCAAAATCCATGTGTAATGTTCAAAGGACTAACGCTTAGCGGAGAATCTTTTTCTAACGTGGGTTTTCATCTTTTGTGTCTTCATTTTCCATCAACGATTTTTTAGTATAAAGTGCGTTCTTGATTCCAGATTCCTGATTCTTGATTCTTGATTCTTGATGTTTAGAATTCAGCCTGTGTAAAATATGTCGTTTTAGTAGAAAAGGTACGGTACATGGAAAAGGAAGGAGAAAATAGGGGTAATGTTATGCAAATGGTTGTAAATATCTAGATTTAAGAAAGTAGCCGAGTTAGAGCTAAAGTGTACAGTGTACAGTGTACAGAGTACAAGTTCATTGTGGCGCTAGCTGCAGTGTAAAGGGGTAAACTTTTCATATTCCATATTCCATGAACCGTGCTTGATGCTTGATGTTTGACTCTCCATATTTAAGCATCCTTACTCATATACTCATACATGGACCAAAATAGAGTCTCGCTCCATTACTGTGACTAAACTATTACTATGAGCGACAACGATTCACCGTGCCATGGAAAAAATGAAAACGAAAGATGATGATGCCTATTTGTGGCTCTTTGGATCGGGTTTTATAACACTCTAAGCTTTAAAACATGCAGAAATATGGTGCATTTGAAAGTGTAACTGTATGCCATATACCATATACTATATACAATGCCTATAGCCTATAGCACATAGTACTGTAATTTAAAAAAGTCTTTTATTCTTCAATTACAATTTTTCACTCCCTGCATCACATTTAAACTGGGAGCTAAAGAGCAATTTTAGTATTTTCAAGTAGATACTAGATACATATACATGTATGGCATGTGAAATAAATAGAAATAGAAATGGATATGCTGGATGTTGGAGATTGGGGATCGGTGGAGAGTAGTTTTAGAACATGTGTAATGTGTAGTTTTTCTCTGCATTAACATAAACATAAAAATTGACATGGACATGAAGATCGAGATCCAGATCGACATCAACATCAACATGAGTAAAAGCGTGAAAAAAAACTAAAAACATTTCATTTTGGACGACAAACTGCATGCCCATCACATTTTCTACAGGCTACAGACTACAGACAAAAAATTTCTGGAGAAGAAAAAGGAAAAGTAGAGCTGTACACTGTACAAAATGTCATTAATGACTGTTCAAGTTTAGGCTGTGAAAGAGTGAATGACAGAGTACGTACAAGGTTGAGTGTTCAGTCTTCAATTTTGTACCACACAGGGTCAAAATCACTTTTAGTTTTCTTCAACCCCTCTGCTTCTACATATATATGCCCATTGTAGGTTGTATATTGTGCATTCTACATTGTACATGGTACATGTCTCTTTCTTCGTTGGGTTGGCTGGTTACTGGTTATTTTGTCTCGTTTACTGATAGTGCATTTTGTTTCTTTATTTTTATTACTCGCTCCGTATTCCGTACATAAATAACCAGTAGCTGCTGAAAGACGCTGATGATTTGTTTTGTACAAATAAGCGGTCGGTTATTCGTCTTGGGTCTTGAGTCTTGAGTCTTCAAGAGAAGTTGTACATTGTACAGAGTACAGTGTATCTGCATATGCATGGGCGAAAGAAATGAAGCTTGATGATTTAAATTATTTCAACGTTCCTAGAATACTAGAGTTCTAGACTTGTGGAGTTTGACACTGTAGAGAATTTAAGCATGCAAGTTCATTTGTGTATGGTGTATGTTGCATGTACAATGTGACATGATTATACGTCCTGGATAAAAGGATTAAATCATTTTCATGTATAATGTGTATGAACACTAGACCCCGTCAAAACACACTAAGTATGCGGGACTCGAAGTCTCACCCCCTCAAATCGTTCCTTTTGGTGTAAAAAA